>JADDOH010008101.1:0-58945 GCA_016648135.1 Agrypnia vestita | reverse complement strand
CAAAAATCGGAATCACTGGGAATGTCCTAAAAATCTTCAACAGCTACCTTAAAGATAGAAAACAATATACCACACTATGTGAGAGCACATATATGAATGTGAGCTATGGTGTTCCACAAGAATCAATCCTCAGACCATTACTTAATAAAATATCCGAGGCAAAATAGTATTGTATGCCGTGGACCTCGGAATATTCAATGATCATAGTAATGACATAGAAACCACAAGACTAATTAACAAGGACATCGACATACATACTAACGGAGTGGAAAAATAGAAATGTTCTTACCTTAAACGCTCAAAAATGCAACTACATTAACTTTGAAGCCAAACGGAAAACTCACTAAACGGACATAAAAATACACAACGAAACACTCTCTGAAATAGAATATGCGTAAATAAATGTTATTGGTTTATTGATTGGTTGGGTTGGTTGTCAGTTGTGACAATGTTGAAGAGTGAGGATGTTTTTCTGTGTTTAATTCCTAATACCATTGGAGCGAGTAGGGTGCACATTATTCACATCAAAGTGGTACTATGTATTCATTTATATTTCTTTTCATTTTCTTTTAACTGATTTAATATAAGTATAACAAAAGCAAGTTAAAATGAGCACAACTAGTAAAGTACATACGAGACCCAAATCTTCGGAAACTCTGCCACCATGTGCTGGAGAAGATCACTATGAAAAATTCATAAAATATGTGGATACAAAATGGGAAAAAATAAAGCGAATGAAATGACTGAGATGAAAAAAAGCATTGAATTCATAAGTAAACAATACAATGAAATTTCAAGCAACGTTGATAGTATCCTTCAGTTAAAAAAAACCGTTAACTACTTGGAGGATGCCAATTCAAACAAGGATAACAAAATAAAAAAACTTAAACTTCGACTAGCTGATTTGGAGCAGACAAATATCAGTTACAATTGTATTGAATTCGCTGGAGTTAAAGCTTTAGTGAATTATTGATGTTCGAATCGAATCCTTAACCCGTGCAACGCTGGGTACAAACAGCTAGTCATCTATTAATATATCCAATCATAATTGATTGCTTCAAAAACTCAGTATGCTGTGCATGAGTTTGCCTTTACCAGTTTTAAGAAATAACCAAAATATATGAAAAGCAACAGGACACTTAGTGTTTCTTTCACAATGTCCACTATCAGCCACACAGCGGCTAGTACAGGTGATAGCCATTTCAGACACCAATAACCGCGTAACAGATACTAATAGCCGCGCGGCGGCCACTTATGGCCAGTGTAGCCAATTGCTTAACTGCTAGTTTGGAAATTATTTCACTGCTGTTTCAAAATAATTTCTCTGTTGTTTCTTGAATTTTATTTTATCTGCATGTTTCAGTTGACATTATCTTTATTTTTAATTGTGAAATGGGTTGTTTACACCGAGTACATTATTTTTTACGAACGGAAAGATCATCATTATGATAAAATAATGATTATTTTCGCAAATACATTCCAATCAAACCTTTCTTTATTATAATTTTATTTAGAAATGGGAGCTTTTCCACATAAAACAGTCTTAGGTACTCCATTGAATATTGGTGTAATACATTTTGCAGTTTCTTTACCTATTATAACTCGGTTGCAGATGAGGCACTCTGTCAAGCCAGGCGAACACCCATCACAGGCTGGCCTGTGCCCACATGGCTCCAGTTCACAGTTGCTCTGGGATACCTTGCAACACATCAAACATGTGGTCCGAGAAAAAACTGTAAAAAAATATGTCATGTTAAATTTGGTCAATTCACTTTTCAATTTAATTCTGGTCAATTGGTTTCACTCTTTTTTAGCATACAAATAATATGAAATTGTGGCTTGTAAATTAACTTTAATTAATTATATTATGTTGGCTGTCATTACAAGTCAGATTTGGATATTACCGTATTTTGGCGTTTGGATTTCACTCCAAATAGTATTACATATATGGAACAAGATATTTTGTAGAAAACAGTTTTTTTGTAGTTTGTGTTGCAGAATCTAAGACAGTACTTATCTACGCACCTTAGAAATTATTCTTCATTGGCATACATAAAAAACTATGTGCTGTGTTGTAGGTATATATCTTGCATTGGAACACAAACATAATTTTCCATGAATTCTCTATTAATGGATAAAAAATCTAAAGTACGCGTATTATACTGTAAGAGGGACTGCATCAACGCGTAAAATACGCCTTTTTAATAATAATTTTGTTTAATATATTGCGTAGGTTTTTTATAAAAAACATGATCCGTTTTCTCAATCGTTCCACGGTCAGATTGACATGGTCTTGCTATTTGACATGTTTGTCAATAGTTATTCCTAAATATTTAATATTAGTCTTGTGATTAAGTTTACCAAGAAGAATCCTCTTAGCAACCCCGGAGGGAAGACGGCCGGTGGGTCAACCCAGATTAAGCTGGGAGAGACAACAAAAAAATGTATTTGAAAACAGAATGGGTCTGGACTGGTTGACTCGAGCAGAAGCAGCAAGAGAAAGGGGCTCACGGAAGCTCCTTGTCTTGTCTTTGGGCCCCCGACCCTACTAGGTGAAGGGGAAGAAGATGATGATGATGATTAAGTTTAGTGCAGTCAGTGTTGCATGTTACATTATTTTTACAGTTTTTACAACAAATTTTTATATTGAGATTTTTGGATACTTGTTCTTGCAGTGTGAAATGAATGATAAATGTTTTTTTCCGAATTAAGTGACAGAATGTTCTTAGGTTTTCGCGGCCACTCAGAATGTGTTATTACGTGTTATTACGACCTTTCTGGCCAACGTTTCAGATCCCATTGTAGGGTCCATCATCAGGGCTGATGTGTTATTGTGAGTGTTGGTGTTGTGGTAAAGTATTGGCTTGCAATACCGTGTCGAAAGCAGGGTTGTTAGTGTGTGTTAAGTATTGGCTAGCAATACTGTGTCAAAAGCTTGGTGTTTCTGTGTTTATGTGTTACGTGGCAATACCGTGTTGAGGTCATGTGTTATCTTGTGTTGTGTGTATGTTTAATCTATTGTCTGATCACTATCTCTGCGAGAACTGCAACGAAATTGACTTTGAAGCGCCGGATACCATGAAGTTTTTAATTTGAGGCCATCATCTCTATTAATATTTATCGGGTGCTTGTAGATTTCGAGTGCTTCAGATAAGACGCGTATGGTGACTCAGAGGCTTTCCAAGGATTTTCGGTTTGAATACAAAATGATGGCCGGTATCCAGAAAATGTTCAGCCAGTGCTGATTTTCCTGGATGACCCAGTTTGCACGCCCATTTGTGCTTGTCAACCCTTTTGGAAATTGTACGCGCCATTTGTCCTACTTATACTTTATCGCAGTCTTGACAGTCGAGTCTATAGTCTATACACTCCGTCGGTTTCTAAGCGATCTCTATCCTTCGCTGATCTCAACAAGTCCTTGATTTTTGAATTGGTTCCGAACACTGTCTTAGCATTTTGTAATTTTGGTTGCAATCACCATTTTCAAATGGCTTGACGTCAACACTTATAAGTATAATTGCTATTGGTTAAATTAATATCACTCGGAAAACGGACATTTTAGCTTTTGATTGGTGAGTTGTGACTTCATGATGTTTTCATTACATCCTAAAATTTCACTCTAAGCATGCCTAAAGAAATTCAAAAATATGTTCCAAAAAAGTACAGTACAGTGAAACTCTCTTAATACGTTTTTCAGGGGACCAGCAAATAAAAACTTATTAGGCATGAAAACATATTAACAGTGATTTCAATATTCTCCTACATTACCTATACGTAGGTATCTTGACATCTAAATTTGCATTTTAATTCCATTTTTGTTTATATTATGACAATCAAAGAATATTAAAAAATATATTTAAGAAAAAGTATTTATTTGTAAAATATTACCTATGTATCTTTTGTGTGTAGTTTTCTGGGATATTCTCTCTTGTATATCTGACCTCTCTGACCGAAGTTTCGGATCCCATTGCAGGGTCCATCATCAGGGCTGATGTCAGAGCTCACATCAGCCCTAATGATGGACCCTGCAATGGGATCCGAAATTTCGGCGAGAGAGGCTAGATATACATGGCAGAATATCCCAGAAAACTACAAACAAGATTCTGAAGGGCCATAAAAACCTGAGAACATTTATGACCTATTTAAATAAGTAGTTGATAATTACCAGAGCAGACAGGCTAGGGCCACAAAAAAAATAATGTTTTATTTACAAGTTCCTTTAGGACATACAAATTTCGAAGTATGCATTAAAAGAAAATTTAAAAGCCATCTGTCTACCTGAAAAAAGGTAAACTGTTTAAAATGCAAAAAAAATGAGAATATCTTAGGTAAATAAATAATATTAAAACAAAAATAAATTGAGTGTAAACAAATTTACTTCTACAGTAATTTAAATCGCGTATTTAATGAAACGGATGACATAGTGACAAGCAAAATAAGAACCAGGCACAATTTTACCGATTTCTAAAAAAACACAAAGTGAAAAGATTTATGAATCATAAAAATATCTTTTGGGTTGCAAAATAAATGCGTATTACCCGACTTCCCTAGCTAAGTTGAAAGGGAAGTAAAGAATGCACATTTGTAAAAAAAGACTATTCGCAAATATTATTCAACTGGACTTCATTCCTAAAATTCATACCTTTTGATGATTTTTATAAAATTTACATGTACACTCAACAAAGTGAAATTGTCACCTTATGTGGTTTGCTAATAAGGACCATTGAATTGCGCGTAAGTATGTAATATGTAAATGAAATATTCACCCTTATTGAATTTTACTTACAGTGCATTTTCAAATTCCTGGGGTTATCTGTAATCTTGGTTGGCATGGGACGGCAGGTCCGAACTTTATGTGATCGAAAAATAGCCGTGATTTGCGAACGCGCTTATAATTTAATTTGTAAAGAAACGGCTAATGAAAGCTAAAATATGTAGTAGAAACGGAACAGTTCTCAATAAAACGGGCTATGGTTTCTCTGAATATGGAAAGTCAGATTTATAAAAATTACAATTTACCAGTGTTTTTTAATATGATAAATATCATCGTAAGAAATTTATCACAAAAAGAACGTGAAAATAAAGATTTTTCACACGTATTTATTTTATAACGACGTAAAAAACATAAAAAGTTTAAACAAACAAAAATTCAATGGGATAAATTTAATCAGTAATTTTCGTCACCATTAAATTAAAATTTAAGTGTTTTGTTTTTGATTACGTCGACATATTTCAATATATTGTTGTCCATGGGGCAAAGTAATTCATAACTATCGCTCATGTAACACATTTTATTTGCCAAGAAAAGCTAATCAAAAGTCGATCTAGATAATGTAGTGAAACGGCTCCCGGTGGAATAAACTATGATTTCTCCGAAAACGGAACATTAGCTAATTTCGAACATTATTATATAAATAATGTAATCTTTTTTAAAAGTAATATCAACTATTATGAAAAAAACAGAAGTAATTTGCCTAAAACTTGTTGATTAATTGCATATTAATTATACACACGTAATGATAAACATAATACAATATCTATTCCTACAATTAACAACTATAAATAAATTACTTGAAGCATTTAGATATTTGAAATTTCCGAAATTAAGCCGAATTACAGTAATACAAGCGTAGAAATGACAGTAGGAAGTTAATGCACATTATATATTTTATTCTAGGAAATGAAAGAACTTTCTAAGAAACAATCTGACGGGGTCCTCATTAGTAATTAGTTGGGAATCGCGTTTTTACGGCCTCTTAAGCAATTCCAAGAATTGGATTTTTCAGACACCTATATAATCAAGTATATTTGCATGAAGTTAAATATTAATGTAAATAATATTTGTATTGCGAGTGCGGCTCTGGTATTATGAGGATTATCCGGATTATTGTCTCTGCAATATTTGCTTAGATTTACAGCGGCTGTTCTTTGGTTAGAATATTGACTTGTTGTTTTCTTTGAAAAATATTTATTAGGTACCCTATTATAAAATTTTACTACCCTTGTATTTGTATAAAATTTTACTACCCTTGTATTTGTACCACATTTGGGTAATGGAAAAACCCATAAAAGAAGTGGCTTATTTTATTGGACTCATTTAATTTTTTCCTTTGAATATCAAACAAAATACCAATATCGTGTTTCGAAAAACGTATTATGAAGATTTATTTGTATGGGTAAATTGAGTTCAGCTAAAAATATTTGCACTACTTAGGCGAGAAACGAAAATAAGCGGGAAACGTATTAAGCCTAATTAAATATGCGATTTGTATGGGACTTTTTTGGGACCGCAGAGTTTAAACTTATTTAGCGGGAGAACTTATTAAAAGTGAATTTATTAATCGAGTTTCACTGTAATTAAAACTCTGCTTATCCTATTAAATAACTTCAATGTGACTATCTATCACACTATGGAAAGCATAAAATATATACAATCATAGTTTGAAATGCCACATATAATTTTTTTATAACTTAGTGATGAATTTTTTGGACCAGCCGTTGACAGATTCTTGGTCGCCATGAACATTCAGCACGCTCTTTCGGTTTCCCAACAAGAACTTTTAACTATAGAAAAAGATGAAAGCTTGATGGCACCAGGTTTGGGCTGTATACAGGATGGTCCAATATCCACAAAACTTCTGCAACTCTATTATGAGCACTCGTGAATTTCTCCTGGATTAGAGTGTATTTTGTTGTTAGTTTTACAGTTAATGGATTTTTGTGTCATCCACTCACAAGATCTGCCGTAACTTTTAGGAGGCAAATGAAAAGTCGGCCTAGTATTCCTTAGAGAATCCATCTTCAAAATAGGATTTCCATTCCAGAAATAAAGCGTATTTGTTCAAGCTACGTAGCAGAGATTTATTTACCAAAGCTTGTGTCACAGATGAGGCACTCCACCAAGTCAGCGGTACAGTCCTCACAAGCCGGAGAGTGGCCGCAGGGCAGGATATAGGTGGCTTCGGATGCTTGACAAACCAAACACATTTCGTCTTCAATCTGTGGCACAGCATCTGTTATAAAAAAAGATTTACCTATTATGAAATCAGACAACATTACTAGGTTGTCCAAATCAAATCAAATTATTAAAAATCTTGCAGAAATTTGAAACAGAATTTTTTATATGGTTTAAACAATTGGTTCGAATTGTAATAAACTGAATTAATTTTTAATGTCCAATATAAGTTATTACGTATTTACTTTCACAACAGTGTAACCGTTTAAGAAGATGATTCAGAAATGTTGAAAAAAATGCCTACTTTAATGTCGCTTACCTCCATAATTATTAATATTACAACATTATCCACTCCTAATTCAAGCAGGAATCTACCTTTTTATTATTATTATTAATTTGCATCATTTATACAGCGCTGGTTTCGCGAGTACTTACCTCGAGGGCTCTTTACACAAAAAAAAAATGTATTACAAAACTTACTGCTAAAAAACTTTTTATTTACTATTACTTATTTACTAGGTGGCATGCAAGAAATAAAATTAATGTTTAATACTACAATAGTTGGGAATGCCTGGAAGAGTCAGGTGTTTTTGCGGAGTGGAAAACATAATTATAATAATAATGGAAACAAAACATAAAAAGGTAGTGTTGTAGCGGTCCGATTCAATAGGTTTTTATAGAATTGTATAAATAAGTTGTTGTTTTTTGAACTGTGGTTAACTGTCTGTTTTTCAGTTTATTTCAGTTTATTAGGTAGTTTGTTTTATAACTTTGGTCCAGCCATTACGAAAGCACGGTCACCGAAATTAGTTTTGTGGACGCAATTTACTTCAATTAAAGTGTCTACCTCTAAAGTATTGTAGACTAGCTCTGTTACACCCTGTATTATATATCTGATATTTACGTTAGTAATTTGATCTGAATTGCTTATGAGAGAATACAAATAATTTGATATGCCTTAATGATTTGATGGGTCTTGTTCATAAGAATAATTTTAATGAGCATTTGCAGTGAGGTAACCACTATCGATTCATTTTGAAAATGCAGCCGTTAAAATTGTTAACATAAACTTTTTGTATATCTTCGACCTATTTCTAATCTTACGCATGAAAGGTTTGTCAAATTATTGAAGAGATTTTGAAGGACATAAAACTAAATACATATTTCCCATTATTTACACTCTGTAGCAAATTCTTGGGTTTATCAGTAAAAGTAAATTTGTATTTGATAATTCCACTAGGTAGACAAAGCTGACCAGTGAGATTGACTTGTTTGTAATTAGAATTAGCTGTGAACACATATGATATACGTAAAATGGAAAAGGATGTCTTTATGGCTGTTTTAGCTCCAAATTTTTAGTTTTGAAAGATTAAGAAAGTGTATTTAGGTCCATGGAATTAGAATTTTAAATAAAACAAGATTTAAAAAGGCTGACTTACGTGGGGTTAGAAACAAGCCCAAGGTGTGGATGTGTGCAAAACATAAAAATAATTTAATTACCTTCGTTGGCAGATGTAGTCTCATTTACTGTTGATGCAGAGGTGGGGGGAGGACTAGGTAATACTGGAGGGTCAGTCAGGGTCGGTGGATTGGGCAAAGGCGGTGGACCTTGGGAAGTCGGTTGAGCAGGCAGCGGCGGAGGTTCATTTTGAGTTGGGGGATTGGTCTGAGTTGAGGGATGTGTTGCAAATGATGGAGAGGATAAAAGATTGTTCAGCAACAATGATAAGTCAGATCTAAGATTTCCCACTGGATCTTCTGAACTGTGAATGTTGTTTGCAGACCTATGAGTATCATGGTTTGTAAAATTGGCATTTTGTGCTCCTCCAGTGCGGGAGCTGGAAGGAAGACATTAAAAGAATAACATGTAAATGCGGCTCATAATATTTGAAAAAAACCAACATAATTTTCTGCAGTCACTCTGGTTTCGATACAATTCCCAGTCTTTTCATTTCTATCAAACATACGAGTGCATCCCAAATACACAAATTCATCTTCGTTTTCCAAAAATTCATTTCTTACCAGCAAGTTAAACATTGTCTTACTTTCCTCCTGTTGGAATACCATCTTTACACTAGTTGATATTCATAATGTGGCCACATTCCCTGCATACACCCTACTTACTAGACTATATGCAAGTCTTCTTTGCTACTCGCCATTTATTGCATCATCTGCGTAAAATAAACAGGAGTTAATAACTATCTGATCATCACCTTGTTCCCATAATGAATAAAAAGCCACTCCCTTTTATCCTGGCACACCATTTCTGCTTCAACCACATTCATACATTTTAATGCACCATCTATGGTTTTTGAAGCTTTTAATCCTCCAATATTTGGTTTAAACGCCCTCTGTTCCTACTGTCCACAGCACTCACCTGATTTTTATTTCTCATTCTCTCCTCGCTCAAATGTTGCACGTAACAAAACCACCTCAGGAATCCTTTCTTTATTATATCTGTTACTCTATAGCCAGCATTATATTCACTTCATTTTTTCATTCTTCACTCTATCCAACAAATATTTTCACACATACGCCAAAGCGGCCGCATTCATTCTAGTATTGAATTCTATATCTACCGAATTTATTCTCCTTTTATTATTTTTTCCAATCTCAAACTTCACTTTCACACGTTAGAGTTGGCACTAGAGCTCCATTATAAACTGCCTATTATAAACAACATCCTATCAAATCATTGAATGGACTTAAATGATCTCATTTCTTCTGCATTCAGTCTACATTTGTTCCTCTTCTGCCAATTCAAGGCTAGATTAATGTACAATATCCTTACATATCTGGGGATCCTCTCGCTGCCGGCAGCCCCTGGGCACCACTCTCCACAGTTCCAGTGGCCTGGCGCAGTGTCTTCTCCAACATTTTTCCAAAACCTTGATTAGAGTCTCCAAGCTGAAATTCATTTTAACATTAAAGAGCACTTGAGATATTTAAAGAGGCATGGTTTTTCAAAATTTTCTAATCATTTAGTGGAAAATAATCACACTTTTGATAAAAATTGAGTTTATCTTTCTAAGATGTTAATAATTTTTACTCTTATTTTTCTTGTGTCCTATCCACTAGTGATGGGTCCGCTCTGTACTCACTACTACAATGTAGTACTACACTACATTGAAGTGCACACTTCGCACATTTTGATGTGTAGTGCACACTACAAACTACAAACACCAAAGTTATTGAAAGTATAAACTTCAAATAGTACACTTCATTTCAAAGCGAACATTACAAAGTACATACACTTCAAAGTTATCGAAAGTATGAGAAACATACTTTAAATAGTGCATTTTTTACGTGAAATTTTTGGAAAGTTGATGTAGATATATGAAGAAATCTTTGGAATCTGTAACAACCTCCCCCCCCATGGTTTGAAAAATTTTGGGACCCATGAAGAAATTTTTGGGAAGTTGATATAGCTAAGTAGCTCAACAAAGAAATCTCTGGAAACTGTAAACCCCCCCATCACACTTCACTTCATTAATACTACAATTACTTCATTTCATTACTTCACTTTATTAATACTCCAATTACTTCATTACATTACTTCACTTCATTAATACTACAATTACTTCATTACTTCACTTCATTTACCTCACTTCATTTCGTAGTACTACAATTACTTCACTTCAAGTAGTTTTTACTACAATTGTAGTGTACACTTTGTAGTCTTCAAACTGGTGAATGTGTGTGTGTTGTAGTCTTCATTTTGAAATGTAGTTTTTCCTTTCGCTACTATCCACTCAATGGACATTGGCTATAATAAATTTATTTACTGCGGATAAAAATAGCTTTACGTAGACTCTCAGGTTACCAAACCACTGTCTCAGGTTTTCAGCCATTCAGTATTGTTAATTGTATGCAAATTATGAAGTATGGCAAGTATGAAAAAATTGTGAATGATATCGAAAGGAGGGTGACTGCAGGGAAAAAAGTGAACGGCGCTTTGAATGCTTTAATTTCTATTGTTTTCTATTATATAAAGGAAACGTATCGACTGAGGCAAAATTAGCACCATAGAGTTCTGGCACCAACACTGATGTACTAAAGTGTTGCCTAGAATCAGAGAAAAGGAGCCGGAATAGACTGAATGCTGTGGAAATAAGATTACTTGGGTATATTTGTGGAAATGTATAAGTGTAAAGAATGAATAAAATAGTACAGAAAGTAAAGCTGATCCTAGCAGAGATTGAAAAGAGAGATTAAGAACCTAGCAAAGATTAAAAAAGGATCCTTTAGGTGGTTTTGTTGAACGAATGAAAGAGAAGAGATAAAAAAAAAAAATAGAAAAAATAAAAATAATAATTAAAATAACAATAATAAAAAAGAGAAAAAATTAGTAAAAAGGGTATATAAGCAAGTGTTGATGGCAAGAAAAATAGAGGACTCAACAAGACCAATGTGGGTGAGCGAGATTCACATGTTGCAATAGAATAAACACTCCATCATCTCTGCCTACCTCTGTGGAGAAACAGCGTGATGATAAGCAAATAAGTAAATATGGCAAATCTATTATCAAAGCATTTTACCTCGAGCAATGTCCAATTAGTGAATTAATGTTACCGTGAAGAACAGCGGCCTGGGAATGCGAATCATGAAGTGAACTTCGTGGGAATTGTTCTTCACGCAGGTTCGGCACAGGTCGTAATCACTGCACTCAATGCACTTGTAGCGAAACCCCACCATCGGCTCTTCTCTGCAGGACTTACAGCAAATCTGGGCATGCTGAAAATAAATCATTTATATACCTTTTAAAATGGTCTACAGTATGCACCATGTGTGGTATTTTATTTTTATTGATTTAAACTCAATCTTGCGGAAATTCAAGCTCATAAGTTGGCTAATGTGGAAAAGGGGTCTGTATTCATCTGGTAGTAGGTTACAAATATGATCAATGTCCATAATTGGCAAGAAGTGAATATCAAAAAATAAAAATAAAATGAAAGTCTGCTTATTTATTTCACTAAATGTTTTTTCTCCCCCTTAAAAAATTTCGTTTTTTCGGATATGTATATCCTTTTTATAGGAACACCTCCATTATTGTTCTCGGAACATTTTATGCATTCCTTCTTCACTAGCCAAAAATAGTTGCAGTCTTGTTGGAATGGTTATGGTAGCTGATAGTGATGATACTAAAGTCAAAACTATTGCTTGCCCAACATAAATTGGCATGCGGCGACTTTGGAACTAAAACCCGCCCCGCCCGCACCCGGCGGTAACCCCTCGCCCTGTCATTCAGTTCATTCTCGTATTTGAGAGTGAGCTGTGACATCTTGATTTCCAATATACACTAAATTATTATGTTCAAAACATCCAAAACAGTCCGGGATGATGCAAGATCAATTGCCAATGAAGTATTAAAGTTTTGCGAAGCTGAAAAAGATATTACCGTTTGACAGGTTGACAGATAGAGCGGCCGCCATTAATGGTTCATTTCTTTAGTGTTGCCCGACCAAATTTCTATTAAAAGCTCCGACTCCAGTCACCGGACATTCTGTACATTATGTATTGTGTAATAAATTTACACCCTGGCAACTTCTGTTATGCGACAGGGACGCCCTCCCTCGCACGCCAATTTATACTGGTACATCTATATCTGGCGCCATTTGCAGATCCATTTATTTAGTTACTGATCATCCATGAGGGCAGATTTCTTTGAGTCTACAATTTTTTTAGAGGTATATGCTGCGTTCTCTTTTCCATTTTCTTTCTGAGCTCTTATTGTTTTCGGGCCGGTTGTTTCAAGTTGGATTAAAGTAAGTGTTCGTTTAAAGCATAGATTTTTGCATTCTCCACCAATCAGACGATCCGTTTATGTAAATATATGTGCTTTAAACGAACGCTTACTTTAATCCAACTTGAAACAACCGGCCCTTAGTATACAAGACTATACAGAAAGATTGGGAAGACTAATGTTTAATCTTCAATACTCTGCAAATGCTGCATATCTTGTATGTCTTCCTTAATAATGAGGACAAATCAAGTCCGAGATATGACCGGGGCCTCATAACTCCAACCCAGGATCCGAAAGCAGCAGAATAATGAAGAAATACTCAGTTGAGAGCTCACTGACTATGAAGAAGAAGGAGAATGAAATATTTACCGACTGTTCTGTGGCCATGTTTAGAGCCCTGATGTTCTGAAGAGACTCCAGCAGTTGACGCCCAACCAGCTTTGAAAAAGTGTCACCCTGAAAATGAGCAAGGAATAATGATCTTTGGTTAGATATAATTGATAGTATAAAATCCACTAAAAAACTTTGTATAAACCACATTGATCTGAGCCAAGTTGACTTAGACACATACATATAATCGGCCATATTCTGAAAAAAAAAACAAGATTTTCGTTTGGTAATTGTTACCCTCAAACACTTAAAAATAGAGACACGTCTGTTGAATCTATTGAATTTCAATATTTCTACCATTGTGACGAAAATATTCATCCATCCTCAGCGTGAGTCCTAGCTGCCTCCAAGAAAGTCCTCCATGTTGCTCTGTCGCTGGCTGCCACTTTACAGTTTTGCTGCCCCAGGGCCCGGCAGTCCGCAAGGACACCATCTAACCACCGCAGTTTTGGTCTTCCAACACTTCTTCTACCCATTGGGTCATTAAACAACAAGTGACGAAAATATTGGCTTTCATTAATATTTGAGCTCTTTAGGTGAAGAAATTAGTAGATTTGTGTGAAATAAACTGACTTTTATTTACTAACTATTAAAACAATATTAATACTTATTTTATATAACACTAGCTGTTTGTACCCGACATTGCTCGGCTTAAGGATTTAAAATTTATAATTTAATTTTTAAGGATTTAGTTAAAAATAAGTTTTTGGGGGAACACAAAGGTTACATTGTTTTGCAAAGACTCTAATAAAAACAATGTTTCCATTTAATCTAGGCTGGGATGGATAGGATGTCCAGGAGGGAATTGTGGCCTATGTATTCTGCCAGGACCTAAAGAATAAGAATGCAAAATTTGGATCAGATCGAAAACGGTGTAGATTTGTACAGAAAATAAATCAGGTGATGGCGTGGGGTAAAAGGAGAGGGGGGAAAATTTGTCTTTGTTACCCACTGGGTACTAAAGAAGAAGTATGCAAAATTTGGGTCAAATCAAACGGTGTGATTTCTGCAGAAAATATATCATGAAAGGGGGTGGAGAAAAGGAGAGAGGGTAAATGTCGCCTGGGTTACCTGTCGGGTCCAAAATATAAAAAATATGCAAAACTTGGGCCAGATTGGTCAAATGGTGCAGATTCGTACCGAAAATATATCAGGGGGTGGGGAAGGGGTAAAGGAGTAGGAGCTTAATGTCGCCTGTGTTGCCCGCCGGGTCCTAAAGAATAAGTTTGCAAATTTAGAGTCTGATAGGTCAAACGGTACAGATTTTGATTGAAAATATGTCAGGGAAAGAGGAGGGGGAATGTGTCGCCTATTGTTACCCGCAGGGTCCTAAAGAATATGTTTGCAAATTTTGAGTCTGGTCAGTCGAACGGTACAGATTTGCGTTAAAAATATATCAAGGGAAGGCAATGGGTAAAAGGGGAGGGGGGAAATGTCACCTATGTTACCCGCCGGGTCCTAAAGCTTGCAAAATTTGAGTTGAATCAGACAAACTGTGTAGATTTTTATAGAGAACAGACAGACAGGCATTGAATTTTATAGGTATATATAAAACAATTTTCTTCTTCTTTTAGTGCCATCGGCGATCATTCTGGTGATTATGGACTTGAATAAGTATAACAACTCAGTCGAGTTATACTTATTCAAGTCCCTCAAGTTACATAGCCATGAGATGCGGCCTCTTTCTACGCTCCTTTTACTACTTATTTTCCTCTGGATGATGAGTTGGTTTATACTACATTTTGGTACTCTCATAATATGTCCGGGATGCTCAAGCTTTCTTGTCTTGATAGTCTTCAGCACTTCTCGGTCCTTTGCCATACGCCGGAAGACTTCAAAATTTGTCACTCTACCTTAGATATGCGTCAATAATGCCTAGATAGGCCTACAAGAGATGCTCAGCAAACAGAACGCAGGGACGATGGATGAATGCGGTCCCGTGACGCCACTAAAGAAGGTAAATGTCTTGAAATAATTACCAGCAACACTGAGTCGGTGATGCGAATGCGGATCATTAAGTGCTGAGGGTGTGAACCAATGCCCTCGCAAGTGGTGCACTGCTCGTAGTCATCGCACGTTATGCACTTGTACCGGTATCCCCTCATGGGCCCGAAGCAGCAGTGGCACTCGACTCCAGAAAGCTCTCCCTGGTCACGAAGATCCACATGATCTGTAACAAAATGGAAGATCATAAATGAATTCGAGGGATCCTAAAGGATGTTGTGTATGTTGTAACACTTTGACTAACATTGTTCAAGCAGTAGTTCACCATAACCAAAGTTTCAAGACCCTCTTATGGTAACCAATCTAAACTTGTTGAAAATGTAAAATTCAAAAGCAAATGAGTTTGATCCCTTGGCAACTGTATAAATTTAATATCACAACTTTGATAAAGTTTTTCTGTATTGTTTTACTAGGGTTTTAGACTATCGCAGATTTGTGCAGAACTATGTGTACCTTGATTATTTAATCATTAACACTGGAAGATTGGCAATGGAAAAACAGAAGAAAATTTGGCAAGGCAAAAACATCAGGCAAAGCCTTGGACAATGAGACAACCATGAGACAAAAGCGCAGGTGATAGACGCATTAGAGATACGGTACTGGTGGCACACATTGTGAAATCTTTGGATAACTTACAGAATCAATAAATCCATGTTGCTTTAAATAAATACTGACTAATGTGTATTTACCATAAAACAAACGCGCATACTGAAATACTAAAAGGCGGAGTTGAAAGAACAAGCCGCCGTGGATAGACATGGTAAAATCTGGAACCAAGAAGTCACCTCAGGAAGCTGAAGATCAGAACAGTTAGCACCGGATAGTTATGGCTGTAGATTAATCATTGTACTTAATCAGCGATCACAACTACTTTACCAAGAGCATAACAAAGAAAAACAAGAAGTTTTACTATCCGGTTCCGCTTGGGAGTTGGATTCTTATATACGTGACGATACCTGTCCAACTCTGTGCCGGACAATCTAGCGATTTGTTTAAATTAACGTAATAAAATCGTCACACTAATAAAAATACAAGAACTATGAAGTAGAGCTAGGGAGACGGGCGACACTAAACCACTTGAGTGTCTGCCTTAACATAATGCAAACCTGTGCGCATTGTCTCTTTCTTTGCTCGTTATTTTACTTCCTTACTTTTAACTGTAATCTGTACACCTTCACTTGCCCCCAGAGCCTATTGAGCCGGGGGATTGAGAGAGCGAAATTGCTGTTCATGCTATTCACTTTGTTATATGCCTGATCCGTCAGAGGTCAGAGACGTGAAACAGAATAAACGGGGTGAAATACTTCCAGCATGGCATTGAACTGCTAAGCACCTACTAAACACTGCTTAGCCTTCTTATGCTGTATGGTCCAGCATTCATAGGTAAAATTGGAAAAAAATGTGATATACGAGCATCATCATCATCGTTCGGTACACTTTAAGAGCTGGATGAGTCATAAAGGTAGAAAATAAAAAAACCTAAAACAGCGAGACTCCCGAAGGACAAAATTTTCCAGCAATGAAAGGAGTGTTGAACCACATTCATTTCGTTGGGGGAGAGTAAGTTGATATTGACCGCATTACCGTTCCCGAATAAATAAAATTAAACTCGTTGTGCCCTCGGTGCAGGAATATTTTGTACATGCCTCGTATGTTTATTGTTTTCAATTAATATGGACAGAAGGATGCAGAAAAATTATGTTATTTTTTTCAGTCTTTTTTAAAACATAATTTGTAAGAATGCTAACCAAATGATTTTCAAATATTTTTTATTAATCAAAGATAATCGTTAACTTTGCAATATCATTGGAAAAAAACATTCACGGGTCCTTATAGTTATATAAAGCTCACAAAAAAGTGCTTGTCGCTGCTGAATTTCGTTCGCATTGTCAGACGATCACCTTAAACTACTTTATAGGTATATATTTATTTTACGTACCTATAAAGTAGTTTAAGGTGACAAGGTTTAAAAAGAAATCGCGGTGCGATTGTGAAATTTGCCAAAAACATAAAACTCTCGAAAAAACCGTTAATTTTGTTAAATTTATGCTTATATTTAAAGAAATCACTTTGAAAACGCAATATTTATTATTAACATAAAATCAAGCAAAGATCGCAACATTTTGAGATATTTGGTGTTCTCACTCACGAAAAAATCTTTTTTCCATTTCCGTCACGACCAATAAAAACATAACATCTAAGTTATATGTAAGTAAATATAAGTGAATGCAGGATATTTTGAGTTTGTCCAAATTTTTCAGAACAGAACTGGATTTTGTCACAGGGTTAATCAATCAAATTTCATTACAATCTTCATTAAACGAATTTTCATTACGGAGGAATTTCATTACACAGATAAAGGATATTGCTAACAAACTCCAAAAATAAAATAGAGATGTCTCATTAGCGACATCTGTGGTCATTTAAGGGGAATGAGAAAGCTTTGGTGCCGGCCGCGCTAAGGATTGTGGCAACTCATATGTGAAACATGGCGTATAATTTAAATATATATAATTTCCAAAAATTAGTAGACGTGCTATTATTCTATAATGGGTGGAAATGGCAAAGGTTACATTGTGTAAAGTAATCTCTTAAGCCAGCCGTACGATTTTTTATTTTGAAAAATTATTAAATTATTTAAACATTTAATTGATTCCTGATGTACAGTTCTAGCGAGACAGAAATTAACTAACCGATGGGCCGTTCACAAATCAAGCACTTGGCCATCCTGCGAGTGCACTCCTCGCAGGTTGGAGCATGGCCGCATCCTTCCAGCACGACATTGGCCGTTGATGTCTGACAGCACACCAGACATTCAGCACCTCCAGCTATAAAATAATAATTTACTCTAAGATCTATGAGAAATTGAAAACAAACAATATTTGGGGTTGAATTTGAAATATTTGTCAATTAATTGTTTAATATAGTATTTTGCAGCCCCTACCACAGATTTACATTTTATCATTTTCTTTCGAAGAGTGTTTCCATATATGTACATATATAGGCGATATCTGGTACTATACTGGATGCAATAAAGAGTTAGACAAGAAAGAGTCGATAAAAGAGTCTACCTGTAAGGCGACATCTGGTACTCTACTGCATGCAATAAAGAGTTAGACTACAAAGAGTGGATAAAAAAATATATATAAATATATTTTTTATTTATTTATTAATCAACGCCCTAGTGAGCTTTTACAGTACAAGAAAATTAAAAGGAATTTTATATACATATATCAATTCTGTAATTTTTGCTGTTCTTCTCTTTGGATTTCTATTATGTATGTAAAAGGTACTTCTGTGCCGTATATTGAAATAAATAAATACAAATATATCTATACCTATAAAACTCAATATCTGTCTGTCTATTCTCTATACAAATCCACACCGTTTGTCCGATTCGATTCAAATTTTGCATACTTATGCTTTGGGACCAGGCGGGTAATATAAGTTACATTTCCCCCCTATTCTCTTACCCCTTCCCCTCCCCCTGACCTATTTTCGGTGCGAATCTGAACCGTTTGACCGATCGGACTCAAAATTTGGTAACTTATTCTTTAGAACTCGGCGGGTAACATAGGCAACATTTCCCCCCTATTTTCTTACCCCTTCCCTTCCCCCTGATACATTTTCGATACAAATCTGCACCATTTGACCGATCGCACTCAAAATTTGGAAACTTATTCTTTAGGACTCGGCGGGTAACATAGGCGACATTTTCTCCCTATTCTCTTACACCTTCCCCTCCCCCTGACCTATTTTCGATGCGAATCTGAACCGTTTGACCGATCGTACTCAAAATTTGCATACTTATACTTTGGGACGCGGCGGGTAACATAAGCAACATGTTTCCCCTGTTCTCTTACCCCTTCCCCTCCCATGTCTTATTTTCGTTGCGAATCTGAACCGTTGGACCGATCGGACTCAAAATTTGCATACTTATGCTTTGGGACCCTTTGGGTAACATAGGCAACATTTTTCCTCTATTCTCTTACCCCTTCCCCTCCCCCTGACCTATTTTCGATGTAAATCTGTACCGTTTGACCGATCGGACTCAATATTTGGAAACTTATTCTTTAGGACTCGGCAGGTAACATAGGCAACATTTTTCGCCTTTTCTCTTACCCCTTCCCCTCTCCCTGACATATTTTCGATGCCAATCTGTACCATTTAACCGATCGGACTCAAAATTTGGAAACTTATTTTTATGGACTCAGCGGGTTAAACATGCAAAATTTTCCACCTATTATTTTAACACTTCCCCTCCCCTAATATGTTTTCGATGCAAATCTGTGCCGTTTGCCCGATCGGACTCAAAATTTGTAAACTTATTCGTAAGGTCTCGGTGAATATTACATGCGACATTTCCCCATATTCTTTTAACCCTCCGCCTACCCTGATGTATTTTTAATGCAGATCTGTACCGTTTGACCGATCGGACATAAAATTTGGAAATTTATTCGTTAGGACCCGGCGGGTAACAAAAGTGACATTTCTTCTCTCCCCTTTTTCCTTTTACTCGCCCTCTGATATATTTTAGATGCAAATCTGTACCGTTCGACCAATCGTACTCAAAATTTGCAAAATTATTCTTTAGGACTCAACATTTAACATTGGTAACATATCCCCCCTATTCTTTTACCCTTTTCCCTCCCCCTGATATATTTTCGATGCAAATCTATACCGTTCGAATCGAACCTTCGTTTACCCTCATAAATTTATTTTAAACTTAATCCTTAACCCGTGCAACAACGGGTATGAACAGCTAGTCTAAAATAAATTTCTTTAAGAATACTGATTCCAACAATTCTGGAATCGCAGACTGTTTCCATATAAAGCTGTGTAATTTTTTGTATCAGTTTCATCTTCATTTATGAAAATTTGAGACATTTTCCATTTATAAGGGAATACTCCGGACTGCAAAAAAAGTTAAATAATTTTGTTCACGCATTCGTAAAATGGTTCCTACATTTAATTAACAGTGGCGGAGGAACATTGTCTGGGCCTGCTGATTTTTTAGGTCGATTTGCTTTCTACGAATGAGGATTAAAATAATCTACCTAGGATGCAGATTAAATGAAACCTGGGACCCTTCTTTGAAAATCAAAGGTCATAAAGAGAAACCAAGAAATGCATTATTCTGGTTTGTACGACCTTTCTGGCCGAAGTTTTGGACCTTGCGGGGTTCATCACCTGCCCTGATGTGTTGTAATGTGTGTTGATGAAATTGTGGTTAAGTATTGACTTTCAATACCATATCGAAAGTATGAATATCGTTGTCTAAGTACTGGCTAGCAATTCCGTGTCGAAAGCACGAATATCGTTGCCTAAGTACTGGCTGGCAATACTGTATTGAAAACAGTGCTATAGCTTAGTGGTCAGAGCACCGGCCCTGGAAAGGAGGTGACCTGGGTTCGAATCCCAGTAGTAACCTAATATTTTTTCGTGAATTAGATTTTTCTGTATGTCCTTCTAATTGATTAATTAATTTGGTTATTAAATATTTCACAGAACTTTGTTCTGAAAAATTACAACTTCACAAATATGAATGTGTTCTTGAATATATACAATCACAGCTTATCTATGAAGTTTTATCTGATTCTGTCAATTTTCGTTGTGCATTGGGCCAAGTTTTCTATAAGAATATTTGTCATGCCCGCTTGTGCTCATCAATCCTTTTGGAAATTGTGCTCGCTGTTTGTGTCACGTACACCTTCTCGCAGTCTTGGCGGTCGTGTCTATATATAGTTATATATATATATATATATAATAATATATCTAATATATATATATATATATATATACATATAGATTATCTATAAGATATAAAGATTCTGAACGGCTGTGAAAATCTAAGAATAATTGCATTATTCTCAATAAAAAAGGTACTGTACAGCCATGACCGAAACTTACATTTGTGGATGAGAATGATATGATGCTACATGTTCCCTGTGAACACTCACTGAAGCAATGCTAAAGCGACTCGAAGCATTTGAAATGTGGATCAACAGATGTGTTTTTAAATTAGGTTGATGGACAGGGTTACAAATGATGATGTAATGATCCAAATGCAAAAGGAAAAATAAATCCTTTAAAATTAAAATTATTATTATATATTATTTATTATACACGAAAGAGATAAAATTGAATATTTATTTTTCATTATTCACATGCTGTAGCAAATTCTTTTGTTCATTGGCGAAACCATAGAGTATAAAATTGTACAGAGATGAACGAAACCCCTTCTTTAGGCGAAAGGTTTGGTCACAGCATAAAAATGTCCCCCCTTAATTATATTTAAGACACATTTATGTTGAAATTATAGTATGTATTCTTGTGTAATGATCCCCTAGTAAAAAAAAAGTTTTTTTCTCAATAGTTTTTTTTTTTTAATTATAATTTTGTTCCAAACCGAGTATCTTCAAGTAAAATTGTATTTACTTATTTACTAAGAAATTATAATTTTTAATAGTATTTAGTTAGACTGTTAGACCTTTTCATAATTGTTTGAAAACTTACACGCTTGTAGTAATTTTTTTAAGCAAGTCAGATGTATTAGAAACACACTATGTACCAATAAATTTACGTTAGCATATGTTTATGTGTTTTGGTGGTCTGTGGGTGAAACATGAAAATTTGTAGTTGATATCTTTACTTGACAAACAAACAAATAGACAACTGACCGGTGACGATGACTTGCATTAGAATAGACTTTGAACACGAGTGATGGAAAAATACATTTTTACAGTTTTGTAGTTTGGGGAATTGGAATTTGAAATGAAACAATAGTTGAAAACAGCTGACTTAGCGGGGCTAGAAGTAGGCGGACATTGCAATAAAAAATAATATTTGCTAGTGACTAACCGGTGGCTCGGGTGCAGATGAGGCACTGCGACAGTTGGGAAGAGCAGGTCGCGCATGCCGGGGCGTGGCCGCAGGGTTGCAGGACGACGTTGCTCCTGGAAACACGGTTGCACGCCAGACACTCGACGATTCCTGCCATTTACAAAATATATTCTACATTCATACAACAGACCAAAAAACTGACCACTGACAAATTCAAAACAGATGTGACAAAAATGCTAAAATTCGGCCAATTGTTAAAAAATGACTTTGTATCTAAATTATATTATTATTATATTCCTATATTGAATCATATAAAAATGCTATCCATAAACCTTTTAGGTTTCTATTATATTTTAAATTTTTTTTAAAAATTTAAAATTCACTCTTATATTGAACAAATCCAGCACAAATGTTTACGATCATTATTTTTAGATTTCAGATACAAATAGCTAGCTGAACATAAGCAGTAACTTTCTATTGTCTCTAATTATATTTAAGAGATTATGTGATAGAAGGAAAATGGTAGAACTTATATTA
Source organism: Agrypnia vestita (assembly GCA_016648135.1). Taxonomy (NCBI): domain Eukaryota; kingdom Metazoa; phylum Arthropoda; class Insecta; order Trichoptera; family Phryganeidae; genus Agrypnia; species Agrypnia vestita. Next base: position 36,473 of record JADDOH010008101.1, on the reverse strand, counting down.
CTCTTCAAAATTGTTAAATATTTATTTCAATAGTCTTGATCTAACAAATTTTCTAACACATCCCTTCTAGTAGCACTAGGCAAAGTTTGTATAACATTTCACTGATTATGTCAATACGAATTATCTCTACAATTCACCTATCAGAAGACTTTGAGATTGAGAAACGAATATTGTAACACATCAGGTATTTTTTCTGTTACACTAATCAGTTTTAAGAAATCTTTCAGTCAGATAATTTCAATATAAAAATGTAATGATGAGTAGTGTTGCACCGAACGTGGATTCTGCCAACTGTCGAATTCGGCCGAACGTTCGTTTTAAATATGTGCCGAAGCCGAAATTCGGCCGAAGTTCGGCCGAAATTCGGTTAAATTTCGCGCGCTTTTGCCGATGAACAGATCAGATCGCCATTACGAAAACATGTTTAATTGTTTATTTACTAGGTGTTTTTTAATTCATTAAGCGGCACAACGTAGTTCTGGAGAGTTGTTATAGAATACTGTATATTAAAATTGATTGATTTATTTTATTAAAGCATATGTTACGGACAGGACATTGCCTGCGCCTACCGTCAGGCAACCGAAGTTTCAAGCTCTGTGGTTGACGTAATCGCGTCATATAAATGATAGAAATTTCTGATGTGAATGAAGCAGAGCAAAGGCCCCTTTCAGGGCCACCGCCGATCGCCGTGCCCCGGTTGAGGATGGGTACCGTGCCGAGGACAGCGCGCGAGTTCTCGGCCGCGGTGGTTGTCCTTATACGTGTCTCGGCGTCAGGCGGCGGCACCCGGGAGAGGGGATGAGCGAATGCGGAGCCTCAGCTCCATGAGAACGCATCCCGCTGATGACAATGGAAATGCGTTAGAGTGCATGATCTGAAATGTGTATGTTTTTGCTGAAAATATTATATGAAAATATTAATGTTCAGATTTTTTAACATTTCAGAGCTCTCTAATATGATGGAAATTAATGGTTTTTTGATTTCAGATGGACCTGAATCATAATTCTATGTAATAAAATACCGCATTTTCATTGTTTTAATAAAAAGAGCGGGCGGGAGATGTTTTTATTTGCGCACAAGGCGCATTTTGTACCTTATTCTCATCATATTTGCCTGATAAGCAACATTAAAGTTGTCTCAACACTTATAAAAGATAAGTAGTAGAGTCACACACATGCACACACTCTGTAAGACATAAAAAGTTGTCTACAGATGACACAATAAATGATTGACTGTATGGCATAACAGATTGCCAACAGATCATTGGTAAAAAACATACATTTTTTATGGCAAGGAAAAATCTAAATACTTTTTCAAATACATTATTAATGAGTGAATCACAATCACATTAATATGGAAACATAAGTCTGACACCACCAACACAAAACCAGCCGCCGCTTATGAGCGACATACTGGGCTGGGTTTTTTCCATACAAATTTTCATATAAACACACAAACCGGAATAACTTCCGTCAGAGGTGTCCGATTTTGATAATTCTTTTTGTATAATGATCAGTGGATCAAGACCTATCTAGAGAATATACACACTCATATGTGGAAATAATTTTGAATAAATTACAAAATTAGTTTTTTGTTGAAAAGTTTAAAAATTCATAACTATAGTAAGCTGCGACTTACAACAAAGTGTGATATATCAACAGATGCGCTGCGACGCACTCTATATAATAGACACAAAAAACTAAACCTAAAAGTTAATTTGGATTTTTAAGAGATTTAATTGTTGAAATTTCATAGCCCGCCGGGCCAGAAAATGAGATATATTTTAACTGTTGCTTTAATAATAATGTCTCAAGGTTGCCACGCAATATGTCAGACTGTTTATTGAGACGCAGTCAATGTAATGACATATATGTAAATCCTCCGGGGGAGGTGCGTTTAATTTAATAATTAAAAAACTGTAATATATGTAGTAGAAATAAGCGCCCGAAACGCGCCATTTGTATGCAAACTGTAACTTGTTTTAATTGGCTTCGAGGCCGGGGCCTCCTGGTCCCGGCCGAGGGTATAAATATCGCATTCAAGGCGGACCGACCCTCAGTCTGGTTTAGAACGCCGTGGCAGACCCTTCACGTGTGTTTTATTTACCTACCCGACTACCTCCTACGATTTTGCTGCCTGCTGACTTCGCTCGCTCTCAAGCTCGAGCCGAACTACGTCATCAAGATCTGCTGTTGCTGCCTGCTAACGCCGAGCGCTCTCGCTTCACGCCCGGTACTTGCTATCGGCGGCGATCGCCTTGCGGTGTGCTGACACGGAGCGGACATTCACGCTCGATACCTACTACTTCTGCGGACTGCTGACTGCTGGCACGGATTTTGCCAAGCTAAGTATTTCTTCGCAGTACAACCGTCTTTTTTAAGACGATTATTCTTGACGACCTCGTCGAGTTTAGACATTTTGCTCGAAGCAAATTCTTTTGCTGTCGCCTCTGGTGCACATTTCCGTGTACTAATATCGCTCTTTTTCCAGCTGCTCACACGGTGCGCCCGTGCTGTGTGAGACATCCCGAAGGCTTCTGAAGCGGAATCAGCGGACCGCACCTGTATTGCCTGTTCTGTGCGGAACAGCATATATATTGTTGATACTTGATGTGGTTTCTTTTCTAGAGAATAAAAAACATGATCCATTCACACGTTACTTATTTACTTATAAATCAACATTTTATCTAGATTTCATTTTAAATTCAATTTTTTTACACTTTTTAATTTCTTATTTAAATCCTATTTATTTAATATTTACAAATGTGAATGTTTAGATGGTTGGATGGATGTTTGTTACTCAATCACGCCAGAACAACTAAATGGATCTGGATGAAATTTGGCACAGAGATAGATTATTGTCTGGAAAAGCACAAAAAATACTTTTTATCCCAGTAATGGGTTTCTGTAGGATGAAATCGAAGTTTACGCGAACGAAGTCGCTGGCAAAAGGTAGTTAATTAAAAAGCTACCGAAGTTCGGTAGATTTAAACAAAGTTCGGCGGATTTAAACGAAATTCGACCGAAGACGAAGTTCGGTAAAAGCCGTCGAAGTTCGGCTATACCGAATGTGAAATGAATTTCGGTGCATCTCTAATGATTAGCATTATATTTATCTTGTGTCTTAAGTATGTGAGTTTGTTTTGAAATGTTATTAATTTGTTAGGTAGGTACTTTAAATATTGCTTCTATATTTAAAGTACCTACCTAACAAATTAAAAATTAAATATTCGGTTCTAATTTTTTATATTCCATATTTTACATTTAATCTAATGTATGTAGTAGGTATTTTTTAATGGTACCTACTTGGTGCCGTATAAGAAATAAATAAATAAATTGTATAACTTCAGAGACGAAGCTTTTATATGGGAAACTTATATGGAAGCCTTTATAGGGAAGTCTTTATAGCGCATGGCTTATGACCTATTTGTGCTGGCTTAAGTGATCACTTTACACAATGTAACATTCACCAATTCCACCATAAGATATTCCACACATAATCAAAATTTTAAAAGATATATATGTATATATTCTTAATCAGTTTCTTTCATATATTAGAATGGACTATGCTAGAGACATCTATAGTCCTTCTTGTGACATAATATACATAGAACTCGCAACTGATAACGATCTCTATATTTTTTAAGTGGAATATTAAGAAATATTCTTTATGACGTATATAGGTAGGTACACATGATATCCTTTCGAATTATTTAACATATACACAAGAATCCGCCTAAAAATTATTATTTTCAATTTTTTAACTCCTTTTATAGACTTGTATATATTTTTAACATTATGTATGTTCTTAGAACACACTTACTGGATTTGGTTCGCAGAGAGACACATATTAATTAAAATAAATTATAGAAGTCTCACAGGGATGTAGCTATTTCTATAAGCCACCCTATAAAGACTTCCAAACACATTTCCCATTTTTCAATTTTTTCATCTATCGTGACAAAAACAGTAGTGCCGCCCGACAATCACATGTGAAAAATACTCATTTGTCTCCAATAAAATCAAGGTGATAATGTCGTAATTATTGATTGTATAAATAAATATATATTCTGAATAAAAAAAATACGTAAGTCTCGTAACTTTTTAACTAGCAACAAAAAACATTATTTGACTGTCTATGTATTTTTTTAATACAAATAATTTTAAAACATTAAAGCATATTTTTTTAATCATTTTTTTTCCCTCCTGTTAAATGGCTAAGCGCTTGTTCAGACACAGCGGGAACCGTTCAGTTTCAGAATCGCGTTTCAAAACACGCGATTTGTGTCATCTGTTCACACAGCCGCGGTTAATAAGCGATTTGTGCGCGCGAAAATAAACGTCAGTTTGACAGTTCTGGTGCCGTTCTCCATCTTTGAATATCAGAGATATATTCGCTCATTACTTTGTTAACTACGGCCGTGTTCCATGGCAAGACACATAAATATCATTCTGTCAGTTCATTTTTGGTGAATAAATACGTACTTCTCTAAAATACTATTTTTTTCCACCATTTCCAAATATCTCCACCAACTCCTGCCAAGCTTGGTTCTTGGCATATTTGAGTAATCCTCACACTATTACAGGTCTTTTCTCCCATATTACAGGTCTTTTCTCCACTTCATCAATAAAAAATTCAGTTTCAAAGCGATCCATAACCATAGAAAAGAGAATATAATCCACGCGTGCTCCTGTTGTGACATGGAACCGTGCGGTGCCCGCAACGCGACTGAACACTCTCGTAAGGCCCCATAGTAATAGGATCGTGCGGGCGCCGTGCGGGTCTATTTTCTAGCGGTTGGGTTGCGGGCACCGCAGCGGTTGACTAACCGCACGGTTGTGTCTGAACGATCACATACAAACCTAGGTAAATGAGACCCGCACGGATCTCATGCGATTCTGAAACGGCACGGTTCCCGCTGTGTCTGAACAAGCGCTAAAATGACTTCCGCAGTGATTTTTATCTCAACGAGATCAGGTAGATAGGAATTTCCTGACGGGGCAGTGTTTTTTTCTGTTATTTTATATTTGTAAATAATGATGAATTTCTTCTGAAACCCCTTCCAAATCACTAACAGCGAGCTGAAAGTTTGATGTTTAACATCAATCCAGCCCTTCAAGTCATCAACAGCTGTAATATCTTTCTTGTCGCCATATTCGCTTATCTTTTCGTTACGAAAAGATAAGCGTTACGAAAATTTCGTAAGCCGTAAGCTTTCCATCGTCTCAAATTTGGTATTGCCATCTGGTAATTATTACCATCGATTACCAATAATATATTACCATCGATTACCAATAAAGAAATATAAAGTAATCAATCATCTCCCTGTTGAATACCACCGAATTTCTATCTAAATTTAATACTTTCTTCTCGGTATATTTTAACTTTTTCATGATTTCTATATTTACTTTTATGACTTTTTTATAAAATTCTATAAATCTCAAAGTTTGGAACTTATGATAATACTAATTGAACGGATAATCTGTCTCCCCTTCGCTTCCTCATCGCACCGCCGCAGGGGCGTGCAGTGAGAACATGAGGCATGAAGCAGTTGAAATTTTTTTATTGATAATGAGAGAGATCTCTTAAACGTTCTAATATTTAAATAAAATATATAGTGATAAAAACAGTGTTTTTCAGTTCAGTTCATATTTAACATATTAAAAATGAATTTCCACAATTTTCACAAAAAAATTGAACATTTAAGAAGCATGACTTTTTCTTAAGCATATATTTTAAAAAGAAACCGAAATAAGAGGTATATCTCGTAATATTCCTATAACAATAATTGACATATTATTATTAAAATTTTAATATTTCATAATATTCTGCCAGATAAATATTTAATTTACATTTTTTTCCAAATATATGTTTAAATAAGTCATTCTTCTTGTTCTCACTGCACGCCCCTGCCACCGCGCGAGTTAGAGCCGGTAGTTTCAAGTTGGATCAAAGTAAAAGTAAGTTTGAATCATAGATTTTTGCGTTCTCCACCAATCAAACGATCAATTTCCGTAAAAATCTTTACTTTAAACGAACTTTTATTCTAATTCAACTTGAAACAACCGGGTCTTGGACTTATAACGCACTAGCGGGTGGCCGTGGTGCGGCCTCCCGTTGCGGTAAGCCGCAGTACATACGATTAGCCGCAACGGCACGCCGTATTCCGGCTAACTGCATCGTCACGGTTCTATTGCGGTCCGCCGCAATAGTCAGTGCTTCTAGAGATACTGGACATGATGAACGTCGAAAAAGTTTCTGCATTATTTTTATTAGTTATTTATATTATCGTGGAAAACGTCGTCGTAAAAATAAACATTCATTTTGGATACACCCTCTACTGGAGACACGATATGACAACAGAGAGTTTAATATTTTTATTTCAGAACTAAAAAAATTTGAAGATAAGTTCTTAGATACACTAGGATATCAGTAAAATCGTAGGAATAATTATTATCAAAACAATGCCCTGCGTACAGTGTCTAACGACTGAGGTCTCGTTCAGACAAGCGGGAATCGTGCGATTTGTGTCAGACAGCCGCGGTTAATGAGCGATTTGTGTGCGCGCGCGAATAATAAATGTCAATTTGACAGCTCCGGTGCTGTTCTCCATCTTTGAATAGCAGAGATAAATTCGCTGAATTCGCTCATTACTTTGTGCACGACGGCCGTGTTCCATGGCAAGACACAAAAATTTAATTCCGTCATTTCATTTTTGGTGAATAAATACCAACTAATATCTAAAATACTCTTTTTTCCAACGCGTCTTCACCATTTCCAAATATCTCCACCAACTCCTGCCAAGCTTGGTTCTTGGAAATTTTATTTGAGTAATCCTCACATAGCAGGTCTTTTCTCCACTTCGTCAATAAAAAGTTCAGTGTTCAAGCGATCCATAACGATCTCACGCGTGCTCCTGTTGTGACAGGATCACGCGGGCGGTTGAGTGGCGGGCACCGCGCGGTTTGATTAACGATGACATACAAACATCTGAACGATTACATAGAAACGTACATAAATAAGACCCGCGCGGATCCCACATGTTTCTGAAACCGCGCGATTCCCGCTGTGTCTGAACAAGCCCTGATTGGGGCGGGAAGCGAGCAGCGATTGCGGCTAACCGGCGCCGTATCATTCAATCAAGACGACCGGAGCGGCTGGCGGCTGGCCGCGAGTCAGCGCGGTGATAGCACGCGGCTTCGTGGAAAAATCCAAGCGCGGCTTACCGCAACGGGAGGCCGCACCGCGGCTAGCGCGTTATAGTCGGCGAATTCCAAATCGGAATGGCGCACATTACACGCGTTATACAATCCGGAGGCTCGTAGTCTATCCTGTTATATATATTGAGCTATTGTGAGTTCCCGCGAATGAAGTGATATACACACCTTATCAATACAGTCCACCTGCGGAAGCAGCGGAGACCGGAAGATTGACAAACGGATGAACACTTTCCTTCACTAGTTGCCTTACTTAGCTGTATATCCAACACTCTATTTTAAATAGAATTTCAACAGTAGGTAACAACACTAAATAGGTATGAGATTAATTTTATTAGAGTTTTCTGGAATATTTTGCCGTGTGCGTGCGTGATCTTTCTGGCTGACGTTTCGGGTCCAATTGCGGGACTTAATTTTTATTAATATTCAATATTGTAAAAATTAATCCAAGTTACTTACCGATAACGTCGTCGCAGATCAGGCACTCCGTCAGCAGGGCGGAGCAGGCCTCGCAGGCTGGAGCGTGCCCGCAGGGACTCAGGGTCCAGTTGACTGGGGACTTTTTACTGCACACCATGCATTCTGCGGCCAGGGCCCCCGGCACCGGGCCGCTGACTCCGGACGCAGTCGTCGTCGCTCGGACTCCGGATCCAGCTTGCGGCAGGCGGACTTGGACTACTACTGGAGGTTCCGAGGATAACACTTTCTGGATAGAACCACCACTCTCTGAAAGCGTAACGACTAAAATCAATACAAAAGGAAGTGTTGTTTATTTCTATACTCGGGCTCGTTAGAGTGCTACTGACGCAATATGACATGCAATATTTTTGGCTTTCCTCGTGTTTTGTTTTAAAGATGAAATTATACTTAGAACGAGTCGCCGTAGCGCTAGACGGCTCTACTAAAGAGCGAAGAATCCGGCCCCCTGCGCACTGTGCGCCCCGCGCCTCTCAATACAGACACGCATTAACAAATTAGAGTCAGTTTAAAATTCGTTTAAGTTTCGAGAAAACGTTTCATTTCGTTGTGTCCGGTAAATTGGTAAATCGGTAAATACTAGGGATGGGCGTTGAATGGACGGACTAGTTGAAATTAACCGTTGACGTTGCGTCGACGCGTCGACGGTTTACGTTTATCGCATGGACTAGTTGAATTCGTAGACGGTGGACGACGGACGCTGTAAACGGTGGACGATTCGAGATTCAACTTCGTGCAAAGCAACGATCGAGAGCAAGACAAAACGTCTCCGTTTATTTCTCTCTCATCTCTCGCTGTCGACTTGTAGACGCCATAGACGTCATAGACGGCTCGCCGGGTAATTTCATTTCAACTCTAAAGTACACGACCATAGAGTGCAGATCTGTGTACACGAACTATGACAGAGACTTGAAATTTGAATGCATGCGTAGGGTAAGATAGGCTTAATAAGCTATTATCTATTATTTTTTACTTGATTTGTGCGATGTGCACGAGCGACGTTTCGGTGAATTCCTAATTTTGCGCTGTATAAAATAAAACAATTCTGTTTAATTATTTTATTTTTTATTGAACTAATATTTTACTGCTTACACCTGATATTGCTGTGTATACCTACTTCTTTCTTTATTATATATAGAAAGAAGTATATAAAACAATATGTAAAAGCCAATAATGTGCGTAAACAAATAAGTAATAAAATATTTATTTTTACATATAAGCACAAGTAGCGGTTTTACTTTCTCCGAAACTATATTCCCTCGAACTTTAAAAATTAACGTCATAAAAATAGCCAACGGTTGAGCCGTCGAGAAGCGTCGCGTCGAACCGTAGACAGTTGAACATCGTCCCGATGTTTAGATAGAAAGGTGACGTTACGGTATTTCAATTCCGTGCAGAGCTGGCGGACGCGCGGCCGTCCTAGCGGCGCGGGCGGCGCGGCGCTGGCGCTGGCAGGCTCGCCGATCGCCACACCTTCAATGAAAGACTTCCCAACAATGTCATCCTGCATCCACATTCACGTTACCATACTACATAATAATTAAAATATTTTAATTCTTATTAAATCTTAATGAAAATTAAAACGTTTATGATAAAATATTATCGATTGTTTTTGTAGATGTGGCGTTATCCAGATTTTTCTTTAATTTTTTGGCGTGTCTAAGATTCAACGATTAGCTTGTAAATGCCTGAACTTTGTATGAGCAGATAACTAAATTTCCTAGTACATAAAGATAAGATTCGGAAGATCCTAGCAGAAATTAAATTCGCTTTTGAAATGATAAGAAAATAAAATGTTGGAGAAATTGCGGGTTTTCATTTTAAATATCTACGTTTAAATCAACTGTGAACATTATGGCAACTCTTATAAGCTGGATATGGTATGGTTCGGATGAGTAAAGAAAAATAAATATTATTTTAACTATTCGATAACTTTAAGAGGTTTCAGGTTCAACTCCCGGCAAGGCCTGTGTGATTTTCTCAAGCCTAAGTATTCTTGTGATGTGTTTCGGTACAATAATTTGGCGTCACGCTGCTTTGTGGTGTTAACGAACAAGAAAAAGAATATTCCAACTAGTTCACGGGAGTAATGAACAGCAATCAAACATTGATTCACTGACATCAACATTGGGATATATTACTTTGATAGATGTCGCTATTACATTTTGAAAAAGAACTCGAAAAATCCCTAATCTGTGATTTTCATCGAAATCGCTAGAACCGTGTTCGAGAAATCTAGTACCTACCTACATAGATATACCTAATAATTATTCGTCAAAACGAGGATTAAGGTTTTGTTACATTTCTTCACAATATTAAGATCCATTTCTTTTACAGGACGTACAAATTGACCATTTTGACCTGAAGAAAATATAAAACTAAAAAAAATGGCAAAATGGGAAACACAGCAATTTTTTAATTTATATCAACGACTCTATATAACATTTGTGAAAGATAGCTGCGATGACGTCAGATTTTCTCAACGCATTTTAAAACTCGAAACACCTTGGCCACGCCCACACAACACCTCCCTCGGGTACAGCATGACCACCTGTTCTCTAACGAAAGTTTCCATCTCGATAGCGAACTTCGATCTCTGCAATTTATATTCCTTCATAAGCCTTCTAAAACGAAAAAATGCTCATTTGATAATGATGTTTGTCGTAAATAATATTAATTTTATAGCATACCTGCCATTTTTCCTTCGGCGCAAAGAACTGACTCTATTGAAATCAAATAATTACTACTCTGACTTCTTCAAATCTCACACTGAATCGCAATGTTACCTACCGAAAACAAGAACAAATTATCAACTTTTATCGTAATCTATTCTCAGTAAACATTATCTTAGATTAATATTATCATTATATTTTCCTTCACTTTGGTAACATTAATATACGTAGGGTGTTTCGTGAATCGTGCATGTTGACAGTGATGACATATGGGCTGGAGACGATGCCACTTACAAAGAAAAATATAGAAAAGCTTAAATGCACGCAACAACATATGCTTGGTATAACATGCCTTAGTGATAGAATAAGAAATTATGAAATTAGGCGCAGGACAAGGTAGTGGTTATCACGGATCGAGTAGCGAAGTTAAAATGAGAATTTGCAGGGCATGTTGCAAGGCAGGATGCCGCAAGATGGACTCCCAGAGTCCTGAAGTGGAGACTGGGAGCATAAGAGAGGAGTCGGAAGACCTCAAAAGAGATGGGCCGACGATATAGCCCACGTGGCTACAAAAAGCAAACGACAAAGCAAAGATGTAAATCATTTTGTTTTACTTGTATTAAAGCGAATGTTCCATTTATGTAAATGTAATGGTAGTCCAACGTTTTTCAGAAAATAAGTCTGAAATGTTGGAAAAAAAATGCAAATTTGATCTCGCTTATCTCCGTAGCTGTCGACCCAAGGTATAAAGAATATTTTCTATGCAAACTTAATTGGAGAAAATTCCCCCTAAGTTCTTGCTACTAGCTACGAGACACCCTATATAGTTTGCATTTACTATATCAATATTATACTTTATTACGCGGTGAAAACATTTTTTTCCCATGTTAAGTAAATAACTATTTTAATGATTGTCCAACGTTTTTCAGACGATAGGTCAGAAATATTGATTTTCATGACTATATTTTTCACAAAGTGAACACTTTCGACATATATTCCCAAAATGTATAACTTTCTGAAGCATTGCGGACTAGGTATGAAACATACTATACATACATTGTACCTATGTTAAATATTTAGATAAGCCAGTTTTCATTACTGTCTATTATCAGGTATTAATAAAGATAGTGGCGTAGGTACCGTAGCGAATATTTTTTCGTCTTTAAAGATTTGCAAAATGCGTACGAATGCGATAAGATGAATATTATGGAAGGATTCAATATGACATAGTATATATATTTGTACATATATATGCATTATGAAAAGGTTATTTGTCGGGAACTTCGCGGATTTGTAAAAATATAATATTTTTTGCTATATTTCGGTTACACTGGGATAACCATTCTCAAGCTGGTCTCTCTGACAGTTGAGAGATAACTGTTATCTCTCACCTGTCAGTGATATATATATATCATAAAATGTCTCGTTATGGAAATAAATTATTTAAAATTTGCATTTAGTATATATTATATATATCTATATTATATATAAATATAATATTATGTGAAGGATCAATTCGTATGAAATTTGTGGGTATAAAAGCAAAGCAATATCCAAAAAAAAATGCAGTCACCGAGTCAATTCATCAGTCAATTCCTAAAGATATAACATGGGTCAAAGTTTACATTTTTAGCACCCTCTGTATATCCAGTGATAAAACATTGTAAGCATTACATTCCGAAAAGTGCGCACACATTTTCGGCACCCTCTGTACACACTAATGATTTAAAAAATATGAAAGCTTTACTTTGTAAGCGCATCTCCCACGATTTGTGTTTATAAATCTAAATATAAAACGTGCACCCAAAATGAAACTTCCCGTGGAAGGGTTCCAATAATAACGTCACTATTAGTCTGGGGTCGTTCCCCTTGTGCTGGGACAATGAGAAGTACGAAAACGGTTTGAATATTGTGAGTTTCCATAATATATAATAATCGATATTAATTTAATCTCCTTCAAAGTAATCTTCATCAGATATGACTCGTAATATTAATGTCCGAACCTTTTTGAGAAGTGGGTCAAATTTTGTTAATTATTTTTTTAGTACTAGCACATGGGTCACTAAGGCCCGGTTGTTTCAAGTTTGATCGAAGTAAGCGGTCGATTAAAGCATAGATTTTTACGAAAACGGATCTCTGATTGGTGGAGAACGTAAAAATCTATGCTTTAAAAGAACGCTTACTTTAATCCAACTTGAAACAACCGGCCCTAAGTCAGTGGCAGAGATGGTTAAAAACTAATTTTTGGATTCTCACTTTTAAAATTCTCTAAAAAGTTTACATTTCGTTTTTGTTTTACAAATTTTACTTTTGCAAGTGAAGATATATATGTTCTCTTTTATGATATAAGAAATAAGTTTATTAAAAAGTAACCCATAAAAACCAAGTTTTTATTATACTCCCTTTCTTTGTAAAATATAACAACAATTAAAGACGAATTAAAACATATAACATAACACTAAACTTACAGTAATTTAATATATTTCTAAAATGTCAGATGTTTTGAGCTTTGATAAGACACTTCATGCTTTGAAGATTAAATTCAAAAAACATTTGTCAGTCAATTTAGATTTTAGACATTCGTGCCGAAATACCTATTATGCATACCGACGGAGCAATTCAAATTTAGAAAATATTCCGCGACGTTATCGGGCCGCCGTTGTTGTAATCAAACTTTTCAAATGATTCCAATTTGAAAAAACCAATTAAATTTCTAAAAATCCGAAATTATACTATAATTATTAATTTTTTTAATGAAAATTTGATAGATCTTCTTGATCGTCGCCACGAGTCTACTTGCCAAGTTTCAGCTCGATTGGATCACGGAAAAAGGGTCAAAAATCGATCCAAAGTTTTTGTTGACGGCAAGCAAGCAGACGCCACGAGTTTAACATAAAGAGAGTAAAAATCAACGCGTGGGTCATTCAAAAAGCCCGCGCGGTCAGTGTCTGACCCGCGGGTCGCCGTCACTGCACTAGGGCCAGCGTTTTTCCAATCTTCGAAGCACTTCTGGATTCTTCAGTTCCTTCTTTATTTTCTCAATGTTTGCAAACCGTTCTTATTTCGTAATTTTTTTCATCTTCGTGAATACGAAGAAGTCGTAGAGAGCCGTGTCCATAAATATTAAAGCTGAGAGACAGAATAGCGGTGTTCTTGATGACTAGACACCTTAAATTTTTCTTAAAAATTTCCATAATTATAAAATTCCCGAGCACACCAATATATCGTCCATTTGACTATCAATTTTAGCGAGGAGTGTACCAAAACAACAAAATAAATAATAAATGGAGTGTAGCGTAGAACTCGAATAGAAAGCCTACCTTCAAAACCTTGAATAAATTTGAAAAATATTTTTTGTAAGGTTTTTGTCATTTTATTTTACTTGTATTATGAATGAATATTTAATATTCCCTGTAAGTTGCCGTAGTGATATTCCAACGTTTTATGGAAAATAAAATCATAAATATTGAAAAAAAATGCAAACTTTGATGTCGCTTACCTCCGTAACTATTGATAATTTACCTGAATGTAAAAATATTTTATAAGGAAACATAAAAATTGCCAAGACTCCATGATCGCTGGTGAGGTATTTTCTGATTATTTTTTTTATATTATCATTAAAAATATATGATCGATAACACATTTTTGTAATCGTAGGGGTGGCATTTTCTAATTCGCCTTGGGGCAGCACTCTACCAAGGAACATCACTGGAGCTACATGCCTACAGTGGTAAAATCACAACCTAACGTGAAATACGAACAGCAAGCTAAACAGTGTTATGTGCTTTATTTTTTTACTTTCTTTGCTCTCTCTGTTGTCCCCGGTTTTATATTTTTCAATTTTATTATTAGCATTAAATTATTTTATCATAATTCTGATGATAATTTAGGATGACCACAGTGACCACCACCGAGGTCAGGGTTGCAACATGGTCTCTCCGGGAACCGGGTCTTATTGTGAATTGTTGAATAATTATATATCACCGAGAGCGGCTGTGATTAGGGAATGCAATCCCGATCCCGCGAGATCGGGATCCCGCGAGTTTTCGAGGCATTTTACGATATCAATTCCGAACCGAAAAATCGGACGAGATTATCGGGATTGAACAGCATTTTTTATGTTTTGTATGTTTAATTGCATATGTCTATAGAGCTTTTAATAAGTACTTAAAATTTATGTTCATGTCACATTCAAATAATGAAAATAGCAAAAAATAATAATATTTTCTGTATTTTTTATCAACCTAACTATAGTAATAATTAGTAGTTTTTATTCTACTGCATTGACTGATTGATGCATGGAAAAACGCCTACAAAAACTTTAATGCAATACCTATAATGAGCATTTTATTAAAATTCATGATATAAAAATGCAAGGCATTGTCGTTAATTGCTATTCAGCTCTATAAACAAAACAAAAAACACAAAAGTATTCGGGATCCCGAAAGGGCAATCCCGACTCGGGATTGCATTCCCTATCTGTGATCATGAAACTGCGGCTGTCGTCATCTTTTTTAGTCTGCGACGTTTCTTGTGCGGGCCGTGATATTTTAGCTTTTAACCAGGTCAGTCCATCGTGTCGGACCTTCCACGACATCTGGTTCCCTCCGCCTTCCTTGGTTCACCAATATTTCGTGGTGTTCTCGAGTCCGGTAGATAATGTGATCAAATCTTAGGATTCGGAGCCGTATAATCGAGGTTCGAAGAAGAATCTCGATAAGATCACTCCCTTCACCAAATTTCATCATTAACAATAAATAATATAAAGAGTTACGCACCGTAATGAGAAATAGGACCCATCTCAAGAAGTAAGAACTCGAATAGAAATAGCAAGAAGGGCGTTTCTCAGAATGAGACATTAAATTCTCTAAACTTTTAATTGACTGCGTGCTATCAATACCAATCTACATACGTACGATTCGATGATACATTTTCGCCATTTTATTAAGGGGGCGTAAGGTATTTTTTGTTTTTTTTTTTGCATTTATATTTATTTTTTTAACTGAATGCTTAATATCTCAAGAATATTTTGTCAAAATTTCAAGTCAATTGGAATAAAATTGTCGAAGTTATGAGTATTTTTATACCTGTCGACTTTTTATACCTACCCGACCCTAATGTATTGGATTCGTCCAAACACAGGTGCAGTGCTCTTCCCGAGGATGTTTCGGATGCCATCAAGCCTATCCTTTATGGACCTAGCATTTATGATTCAGTGTGACGTAAGCCGATAAAATTCGCTTATAAACGTTTTATACCAGATTTTTTAGTGTTCAAAACTTTAAAGCGTTTTCCCCTCAACTCATGTTTTCAAAGTCGCCCCCCTCATAACTTCAAAACTACTACACCGATCCTTTTGAAATTTTGAACACTATTTCTGAACATAATTTACAAGTTAACGCTGGAGAGTTTTTTTATGAATTTATTGATAATTTTTATTTGTTAATAACAAATTAGCCGATTTTTTTCGCAAAATATCGCGTTTTTCCCTTCAAAGTGTTCCCCAAAAAGTGAAAAATTGAAATTTCGAAAAAACCCTCCCAGCATTATCTGGAGAAAATTATTATCTAACGAATGAACTTTGATTTTTTGATTTCAGATGATCCAGCACCAAGTTATGAGGGGCACCGCAATTCTACTTTTTTGTGAGACACGTCCGAATAATTGCTTCCATTGCCGCACTTTTTAATATTTCTTCGTGAAAATTTTACACAATATTCTTCGAGTATCATACTTTAATGTATCATTAGTTTTAACTGTGTCGTCACAAAAATATCACAAAAACATGCCTTTTTTTGTACGAATTTATCTTACGCCCCCCTCCCCCCCCCCTTAAACTTAGTTTATTACTGAAGTAATGTTATTTTCGGTAATAGTAGACGTGTACCTACCTACAATATAGAATGTTATTTCAAAATCTGTCATCATGCCTATTACATTACCTATATTAAAAGACCTATAGGTACCTACGTTGTGAGGCGTAGTCCGTTACCGTAATTTTAGCGCCACGGAGTGCGGTTCGTAATACGTGTGAAAGAGAATCTTCTCATTAATTACAGGGCAAGGCAGAGCAATTTGCTTAAAATATTAAAAAGTAATGTAGATTTATTTACTCCCTTTCCTTTACCTCGTAGCGTCTGCTTGCTTGCTTGACGAAAAAAGAAAAAACTTTGGATCGATTTTTAACCCTTTTTTTTTCTACAAAATCCAGTGGTCGGCCAGGGCGGCCGACTACTGGCGGCGTATATTGGTTTTATTTTTGTCTCTCACGCTGTTAATGATAAAAAATTTACTAAGATTTTATGTGTTATGTTAGTGAAAACAGCACTACTATCTAATAGCCAGTGGTCGGCTGCTAGTTACCACACTGATAATATGTTTTTTTTAACTTAGAAGTGTGGGGCCGACAACTGGTTGACGTGTTAAAATTGATGTACCATTGGTCGGCCATGCAGCGTCTTAAGACGGTTTTGGTAGACGAATTTTATCTTTTATTATCCTAATGTTAACTAAATAAAGAAATTATTAATTTTGTATCAATGGCGACTAAAGCTAAAATACGTTTTTCATCAGTATACTGATGAAAGCCTTCAAGAAGCCCTTTAAGCAGTAAGAGAAGGGAAAAAATACGCGCAGCTTGTCATAAATTGTCTGGAAATTGATTTTCCTAGGGCATAACTGCAGGACCGCATCAAGGGATGGGTATTGGAAAAAACACGTCAAATGTAACCAAATCACTTTATATCGTTATTCGACGAAATCAAAATTGTTGAATTAGCATTAATTCTAAAATTGAAGCATTAGAAAAATGTCGTTACCCTCTAAAAATCAAGAACTTCCGACTACTGTGCAGCAAATTGTGAAGACAGAAAAAATAAAAACACCTTTCTAAGATGAAAGACCGGGAGAAAGATGGTATTTATTATTCTTACGCCGGCCAGAATTGCGGAAAGTTCTTTAATAAATACGTGTTTTTCTAAACCACCTTTCCAAAATGACCTTAAAGTCCGTCCAACTTATCTGGAGAATAAAGGAGGGCGTCCCAATCGTTGTGGTACTGCCCATAGTCTAAAAATTATCTCATTTGTAGGGAATTTTATGCAAATTCGTTTTTTCTTAAACAAGTTATTAAGCAGTACACGACACGATAAAAAACAAAAAATGTAAACTAACGTACAAATAAATTTATCAAAATATACATTCGTAAAATACACAACGTCACAAAATGGCGTTTTTTCAAAATCAAAGAAAAATACCATTTTCAGGAAAAAAAAACAAACAATAATAATTTTTTTTTAGGCTGGCGCCACATTACGCAGATCTTCCGCCGCATTTTTTCCGTTGCGCCAAATCGGCAAAGCAAATAGATCGACCGATCATCCGCGTAGTGTGTTTAATAAGCGCATATTGTATGAAAAGAAATGTAGCGATGTTCCACGACAGAAGACGCGGCGGAAGATCCGTGCAGTGTGGCGCCGGTTTTATTCGGTGTCTCATACCTAATGATCATGACCACCATGTTTAACTCAGTAATACCTAAGGATATCAATCGGTTTAGGGCCGTTGTATCAACTTGGTTTATAGTAATCTTTCGTTCAAAGCATAGATATTTTGCATTTTCCACCGATCAAACAACTTGCTCTCGTAAAAATCTATGCTTTAAATGAACTATTGCTATAAAGTAAGTTGATGCAACCAGTCTTTAATGTGCATAAATAAAAAAGTTTATTTTTGAAAAAAGATGTTTATACAAATCAACTCGTTAATGAATTATGTAATAAAAAGTATAAATAATAAAAATTCTATGTAAAAAATTATCGAATAAAATATGTTCTAAAACTTTTCTCATCTTACGGCTTCTAATTCAATTTTTCCACTTATCCTTGTTCTTTTTTTTCCGGGTGTAGATATTTTAATGCCCATTTCCACGGCCACTTTACCTTCTTTAACTATTTTGTAAATTGCCGATTCAGAAATACCTGAAGAAATTGTATAATAGTAAAATAAAAAACTAAGTATGGGAAAATCATTATAACTGCATGGCAGCATTAACCTGAAGTGGCGGCAATAAGTCTATGAACAAAATCAAACGGTATAATTGGGGCTTTTAGACGTTGTTCCTCTTCAAAAAACGTGTGCATTTTCAAGATTATTTCCCGAACACCGCTTTTAATGGTTTTTGGCACGGTGACAATCTAAAATGTTCTTAAAAAACTATCGAAACAGTCGTGAACCTCTCTGTAAACAAAGTCTGTCAAAGGTCTGTCAGCTGTAGATAATCCAATATGGCGTCGTTAGTTCCAAATTTGGCCATTCTTCAGATAAGTTAGACGGACTATACAATGATTTTCCAAAGATGACTTTTTAGTAAAATGGCCGACTACTAGCACAATCACCCTGGTCCTTAGGGCGCCCAATTCAAAGAAGCAAGTTCCAAGTTGCTCTGCCCCACCCTATATATAACCCAGTAACTCCCTATTGCGCCATGCTCGAGTCAATACCATTGGAAGCCAACAAGATATAATACAATACCTAATACATGTATTATAATCTCTTTGATTGGAAGTAAATAATAACAACCTTGCACACATTATACCTAGGCATACTTAGATAAACCTATTGTGTTTTTTTATTTTCTTAGTTTTTTTTAGAGTGCTTTACCTACTCTGTCAATGGCCATTACTTTTTTTTACAAAATACTTTTTCTAGAATGGATAACAGTTCCTCATTTAAAAATCGATACAAATCGCGTGAGTCATTCATCTCTTTCATCTGAATAACTACCTAACACTCAAGTTATTGTACGGCAAGAGTATATGTTACGGAAACTAAAACGAATTCGTTTTGTTGAGATTAGAAATTACCGCTTATGATTTTTAGTAGTAAATCAATCCATAATGTAAAGAAAAATTTGCATTAAATTAAGGCCACGCCGCGCTGAGACCTCCATACTCATCCCACGTGAAAAAAGTGGTTGGTTCGTTGGTTGTTGGTATCGTAATAGTGTTGGGCGATTTACATTCTACATCGAGTTCCATATCGATCTCTTGATCTTTACATTAATTGAATACTGGAAATAAATAAAGCACAAGTGCCAAAATATTTTTTTAAGGAGTATACAGATGATTAGGCTATCTGCCTTCGCCAATACATTCAACACTGCACTGAAGTCCTATCTGTATTTATTTCCGAGTTATATGGGAATACATATCGCATAAGTATTAAGTTCCGCGCCATTTTTTTCAAATAAGGCACAAATTGACATGAGTATTTTATAGTTTTTATTATTAAAATGACTAACTCACGTGAAGTACCGGCGTGCAGTAGTGTTGAAAATATTAAAGTGTGTAAAATAGCACATAAAGTGCGAAAAATACTATATTCGTTTTTAAAATAAACATTCTGACACATAGTGCTAATTTATTTCCAATATTCAATTTAAGCTCGTTAATTATAGTCTATCTTAGATAAAAGCGACCACGACCTAGAAATCTTTGATATCAGTACTTTTGCGAGTATAATTTATCTGAGCACTAACTAAATAACCGTCACGCCATTTCCCGCATTTCTCTTCTGTTGTTGAAGTTTTTAACAGGGCCATCGATAATATTTTTATTTATTTATTTTTATTTTGTTCCATTTGATTGAACCAGGTCTTTCGCGGACGCCTTATGTGTTGTTTGTTTGTTTAACATGTTTCGCAATCAAAATCATTTTGATACGATGTCTTTATTTGTTTAAAATGCTTGTCGAAAATATCGTTGCGGTTTTCTGATAAACTCCTACGTTTCTTTATTAATTATATAGTATTTTGCTTTATTACAGAAAACGATGCACCTTGTTTGCTTTAGTTTGCTATGCTACACACACGGACATACGAATAAGTGGAGTCATCATTCATTGTGATAGCTCTAACGTTGGTAACTATAATTTTATAATAATCGTATACTTTGTATGTTCCTTCAAACCGTAAGTATATTAAAGGGGAATTCCTGCATATACATTTCAAAAAAATCGATTTTTTCATTTTCTTAAAGCTTGAGGTCTAAAGAATGTCTGGTGAAAATTTCAAGCAAAAATTAAAAAAAAAAGTTACACTCGATGATATGGGAACTCTAAGCAAGGTGGAGGACTTATATTATGGACCTGGAATAGATGATTTTATGTAAGTTGAAAAATTTCGCGATTTATTCATTATTCAATTTTCAAACGCGTTTTACTCGAAACCATGTTTTGAATATCAGACATCTGTTGAACTGTCCAACCGAAGTCTGATTTGAAAGAAAAATTATCTTTTCACAGACTATACGATTTAATTAATTCGAATTCTCGAGTATGAGGTATAATTTTTTGAATATTTTTATATCAATGACAGTGAAATTTTCATAGTACGCATGTAAAATTTAATTAAAATAATCGTTGTTTTAATGGTTTTATGCATACTTCAATATAGGAAACAGAACGTTTAATTTTTGTTTTTTTTTTAAACGATATAAATTTTTAACAACTTGTAGAAAAATAGCACCACTTCTTTTTCAAACTTTATACAATCAATTTGTAAATAAAATATATGGTCTTTATTTGAAAATATACGAGATTAGTGTACCAAAGATAACTCTATTGCATGAAAACTAAAATAGTGTTTCGGGGTTATAATTTTTTAGATGTTATAACAATATATTTGTTCATGTTTTTTTTAAGGAAATGCTTCAAGAGTAAATGGATCTATCATAATAAAATTGATTAAAAGCCTGTTTAGCTATGAGTTTTGCTAAATGATTGAATAAGTTTATGTTAAATTTTATATATTGAATAAGTTTATGTTAATGATAAGAATAAGCAATTATGAATGATTATTCTTATCATTCTTATGAATGATAAAAACTTTATTTTTTGATGATTTACAGAATCCATTTAAATTGAATGAGAATTGTGAGAAATATATCATTATTTTATGATAATTTACAGAATTAATTTGGATCGAATGAGAAATGCGAAATGAGTCATCCCATCCCTAATGGAAGGCGTGAGTGTGAGTACAATATTGCAGATTGCATGTGGGCTGCAGTTTCTCATGCGGATACACCAGACTACGCTATTGGCTCGATTCGTAATGCGGCTATTGATCGATCCAATAGACGCGCTCCACCTTGGGCGTTTGCGGTGACGTCACATTTTACATAAATAGTTGGTAACGGTCACGGTGACGCCATTAGCGAAGGGAAAAACTTCATTTCAGAATGAAGACTTCAACACGCACACGTTCACCAATTTGAACACTACAATGTGTTCGCTTCATTTGTAGTC
Source organism: Agrypnia vestita (assembly GCA_016648135.1). Taxonomy (NCBI): domain Eukaryota; kingdom Metazoa; phylum Arthropoda; class Insecta; order Trichoptera; family Phryganeidae; genus Agrypnia; species Agrypnia vestita. The sequence goes on along the minus strand of JADDOH010008101.1, from coordinate 14,800 downwards.
TTGCTCTTTAGTACAGAGCGGAACCTTCGCTCGCGAGCGGAGAGCTCGCGGGCGCTCTAAGCTCCGATCTCCGATACACCGGATCAGTCGTCCTTGACGTGTCGCCGCGAGCACTGGTTGTGCCGGGCGCGACGCGCGAACACGAATGAATGCATATTTTACTCTAGTTTTTGATGTCGTGTTTATATCACGTGACTCATATAGAATTGCGTGCCATATACACTAGATAATGATAATGATAATGTGCGTTTGATAATATTATGGAAAGAAATATTGTAGCCTTCCGAGTTTTAAAAAACCGTGTCCTAGGTATCACCATATATAAAATACTTTTAAAGTTATATACACCGTAACTGCCGTTTAAAAAATTAGCTTATACAAATGAACAATCGTATTCAAATGCTTCGCAAATAGTGTTCAATAACAACAAGGAAATTTTAAAATAACGAATAATTACGCATAAGCTGCCGTATTGATTCAAAACTTTGACATAAGCAATGTCATGCAAAAGCCGTGGTTGAAAAAGAGATGATCCTTATTTACCATATAATATATTATAACGTGCAAGTTATAATAGTTTAATATATTACAACGTATATATGTATATACACATATAATATAGGTATTTATATACCTAAAATCTTTAATGCGTGCGGTGATGTATAAAACAGCTGGAAACAAAAATAAACACACAAGAGTTTTAAAAACAATGTTTTAACATAGATTGCTAAAATAAACACACAAGGTGCAATGAATTGAAAAATGTCTATAAACAAATTTAATGTTTATGTAAAAAGTCTCGTATACACTGATAAAAATAGATTTAAAATGTTTTTAAACCGCATCCAAAAAATATGTTTTTAAACTTACTAAAACACTCGTCGTATGTTATTAAAATGTTTCACTAATTTAAAGATGTTAATTAAATACGTATAACTAAAATAACAAAAACAACTTACGAAATACTGTACGCAATACCAAAAAACCGAACAATTTTGTGATGTATATTTTCAATACGTATCTGTCACACAACACGAAACGCGAAGGTACATATATGAACTAATCTAATCACCTAATCAGTAAATACATCAACTAATTACTCAATATAGTGCGAGTACAAAAAGGTACCTTTGTTGAACCTTTGTAATAGGCTAATACAATGTACTGAATGTACCCATTGACCCATTCACTTAAATTTAATGGTCGCGTTTATATTTGTATGTGCGGTGAGGAGCGCCACCGCACATACAAATACTCACTGTGCTAAAAATTCAAAATGTGCTATTCAATTCATACTACATTGTGCGTTTTGTGCGATGTGCGTTTCGTGCGAGCTCGCACATGTGTAATGTGTACTATGTGTAGTATGTGCAAAGACTGCAAAGGAGCGCGAGCGCCAGCCGTCGCACGTACAAATATGAACGCGACCATATGGGTCCGCTCTGTACTGCGTAGAGTGCGTAGGACTACAAGTGAAGTAAATGTGCGATTAAAAACGTGTGTAGTGTACGCTGCTAATTACATGCACTATGATTTAAAAATGATTGCAGAATTATTAAGGCGGTACATACATTTTTCAAGCTGTCAAAGTGGCGATATGCGTCGGATAGATCATGCTACTTCAATACGAGATTGAGACATATCGAACAAACGTCATATCAGATAAACCTTGCAAGAGCGTATTTTTACATGTCCTTGTGAGACAGAAAGGTTGCGAGGAAACGAGACAACCATATGGAGTACCGACGTTTAAAATATATGGGAATGCAAGTCATGCTCGCGTACTATTATAAATTATAAACATGAATTTTAAATGTTTTAAGTCTAGAATTGAAAAAAGGGTATTTATATTTTTCCAATAATTTAGGTGTTGTAAAAAAAAAGCAAACAACAATTTTTCTTATATCACTGTTTTTTAATTTAAAACTTTTGTCGAATAAGCAGATTTAGATATTATTTTGACTTTCGACTGAAATGTCAAAACACCTGTGAAAATAATTGAATTTAAATAATTTTTATCTAAAATAAACAAAAAACTACTACAAAAATATGTATTGAATTAAAAATAAAATTAAAAACCTATTATCTATATTTTAAAAATTATCTCGTAAATTAATATCTTACTTGACTTTCAAATAACAATGACATCAACACGAATATAGTCAACATAGCGGTAGTAGCAAGTCACCAAAAGTGACGAGCGTTCAATATTAGGTTGAGTAGAAATGCAATTTAATACAAAACTAGTTAAAAAAAACATTATTATCTGCGATGAATAGATTGCTTTCGAATATATAATATGATATTATTTTGAACTAAAATCAAATTTGGCATAAAAACACGTTTAAAGTTATTTTTTTAAGAAAAATGATTGGACTACGCGAGTGCGTCCGCCTCTCCTGGCTGGCGCGCGGATTGTGATCTCCAAACTGCGTAATTTTTTGACACATTTCATACTATAGAATTTTTAGTTTTAAATATTAATTAACCTGTTTTTTATAAAAAAAATTAGCTTTTTAATAGTGAATGAAGACTCAAAATGCGAATATAGATACAATATATCGTTTAAAATCATCTTTTTATATGAATAAACAACATTTGAAAATGAACAAAAATCGTAAATATTTAAGCATGTTTGAAAAATGATATCTTTTTTAATATTGAATACTTCTTAATTTCCTTCGTACAGATTCTAGATAATTAAGTAAACTTTATATGTATGAAAAAACATATTATGCTTACATACAAATTTTAAACGAATCACACTTTGCCCGGGAACATTAAAAACGTTTTTTTGCCGCGGCCTGTGGATTAATGCCTATATTTTTCTTAATTATTGTAAATAATGTTCAGTTTATTACTTTTATATAAGAACAAAGGTTCTATATAAGTCATCGCCCTAAAAAAATTGCAATCTATCATATACATTCTGATATAAATGAATAATAAAAACCCACATTTTCGTAAAAAAACGCTGAAATATGCATTTGCAGTGAATGTACCGCCTTAATATGTTTTTAAATTCTTATAAGAAAATAATAATTTCAATCAAATAATATACTAGCACACATATGAAAATAAAAACAATTGTTTAAGTTCTACCTTTCTAATTTTCTGAAACGCGTTTCGCCTTATGAGACGAAACACGTCTCAGAAAATTGAATAAGGTAGAACTTAAAAAATATTTTTTTTAAATATACGAGCATTTATCAAAAGTTAAAATAAGTAAACATTTTGATGCAAATAGCAGTCGATCGGTATGTCGTGGCGATGCCTGGGTGTCTCCTTGTATATTCCGTTAGCTGTCGACATTGAAGAATATATGATAACCTTTTTCTATCAAAACCTTCCTCTCTGGCCATTAATACATAAATATATAACGAAAGTGCAATGTTGAAAGTGAAAGTGCAATCTGGTACTGGGTTCAGACTGCATCTCTTCGGTCATATCTTGAAAGAGCATGATCTAATGATGCAATACATCAAGTTTGACAGTTATTGGCAAACGAATATCCAGCCTTAAAGTAAAAATGTAATAACATAAAATAAAAATGGCAAAATTACGAACAGAAGATGTAACTTAAAAAAAAAGAAAACTAATTATTTGGGGACCGAGGGTGATCATGACGAGCTTTGTTTCAAAATGTAAACAAATGTGAATAAAATTATAAACAACTATTTTTCTTAGTATTAAAGCGTTTTATTATATCTCTACATGAGAGAGTACGGGTATTATCCTTGGCTTTACCCAACCGAGTTTCTCCAGGGTATGCTTGGCTACGATAGTCTAGAGACTAGAAGGAATGTGTATTTGATTACACATTTTTATCGATTGTTGTGCGGTATGATCGATAATACTGAAATTATGCAGAGCATTGGTTTGTAAATTCCTGATAATTACCTTAGACATCGTCAGCATAGATTATTTCACATTCCAATATACAGGACCAACCTGACGATGGTTATGCCTGTTGGAAGAGCTACAGCTATGCTGAACAAAATCGCTTTGGGTAATGATATATTCCATGTGTCTGAAGGGGTTTTCCGAAGCTGGATTCTCCTACACCTTTGATATTAATGAATTTATATACGTTTGATATTTTGTTGTTTATATATTATCTCACTTGTTAGTAATATTTACGAATTAAACATATGTTTATAATGTAAACTTTATATTAAAAATGAAAAATAAATAAATTGAATCAATTGAATTTACCACAATTAAAATACTATTTTAGTATTAAAGCGTTTTATTATTATACTTATAAAATGATGCCACAAAATAAATTTGCAAAATGTGAAGTAAAAAAAATATGGTTTCTTTTATCAAAAGTATTCTGAGTGATTGGTCTTTTTTTTTTTTCCAAACATAATCGAATAAACCGGATAATTAGATGTTTACTCTATCTGAATTGTGCTGGAGGCACAAATAGGCATGATGACAGATTTTGAAATAACCTTCTATAATGTAGGTTATTCCAAAATCTGTCATCTACTATTATCGAAAATAAGATTATGCAAATAATCGCATTTTCATCTACCTATTTTTAATTTCGCGCAAAAAGGCCCGCAGCTGTCAAGGTGTCTATGTGACGTCAAGCCTAAGTAAATATCGCATTCGCTCTGACCAGTGTTTCAGTTAAAATGGCCGAATGCAGAATTCTATACTTTTATTTTATTAAAAATCCTATTAATCACAATGTATATTAAAACTGGACCATTTTTTAGAATCCTTTCAAAATATTTTCTTCTCTAAAATAACTTTAATTCTTTAAACTGTCATCATGCCTATTGTAACAAAGGTACAAATCTTGGAAAATGTTTTCAAGAAAATATTGTCAATCCTTCCTATTAATCTAACATGTTTTGACAACAGTACAATAAGTCAAGTACAAGTGATAGTATTTTTTCAATAGAGATAGATGCATGTCACATCAATATTTTTTATGATTTTTCAAACTAATTTAACATTAGTGATGAGATAAATTGTGAATGTGATTGGTTTTCAACCCCCCGGAGGAACTATTTGTTCTTATGGATACAGCAGGGACGTGCAGTGAGCACCTACATCAGAGCATGACTTTCATGTACTATATACAAATGTATTTTGAAAAAAGATTATACCTTGTAATATTTCTATCACGATAAGAATCATATTATTAAGATTTTAAAATTTCATAATATTTTGTCACATGAATGTTAAATTTAGATTTTTATGTAGGATACTTGTAAAAAAACTAAATGAAACAACTAATTTTAAACTATGATTGTCTCACTAGAGATTTTTCTAGTGAGACGGGTATAGTCTAACCAAAAATGTTTATCACCTTTGTGCAAGAATAAATAAATAAAAATGACTTCTTCAAACACAGAAAAATAATTTTGTGGTGACATTATTAACATAATTAATAAAAATAAACTTTGTTTTCAACACTTTTGTATTGAAAATATCAACTTGTTTCAGAGCCTATAGCCCTTCATCAGCTTACAATTGTATCCTGATGAAGGGGCCATGGGCTCTGAAACATGTTGATATTTTCAATACAAAAGTGGTGAAAACAAAGTTTATTTCTATTAATTATATAAATGAAAATTAAATTGGAACGTGAAACAATTGGTAACTGTGATTGAAAGGTTTAGTTTTTAGTGTACCAGTGACTATTTGCCGAATTACAAATAAGCACAGTTACCGTGTTATCATTGTTCAGTCATTAATCATTGTTACAGTCGAAAACCAATCACAGTGCACGAATGACTAAGAGCTGATAGAGGTAGATGTGTACTGATTGACCCATTCTACTCTGCATGTAAAATACTGGCTTTATTTAATTTTGAGTTTGACAAATACAATTCATATTGGTTTTCTCTATGAATAATTGTTTCAATAATTCTTTCTTAAAAATAAATCTCTCAGACTCTCAACATGTTGGAGAAGCGGCTGATGTTTTTCAATAATTAAAATGCCATTTTTGGTGTAATGACAAATTAATGATATCTAACAGTGAAATGATGACCCATCATCCCATAGACTCAATAATTCTGAGCCTGGAAAGAATTCTCAAGATACACAATTAACTGTCCGGACGTTAACTGTGTGGAAAACAATTAATCGCATTACTCCAACAGGTCATAAAAAATACATGATTACGGATGATCTTGCCAAACAATATAAATTTACGGATTATTTTTTCAGGGATTAGATTCTGAGTAATGTTAAATGTACGAATTTAATTTTAAAACATAAAACCTACTATTGATTTTTTTTAAATTACCCTTAAAATGAATTGACATCTTTTGTACATTAAAATTGCGCTGAGAATGAGCCTGGTAAAAGAGTAACGAAGTAATTCCCTAATATTTTTCAACAGTCAAAAATAATACTTTATAACATAAAACATCTTATAAAACATTAACAACTTACATTAATCACTTCCGATATACCTAACTAAACTATAAGTGAAAATATAGTATTTTTCGACGCAATCCAAGGTTTATTCTTATTACTTTAAATATGTACTCGATTCAATGATTGGGAAACACCGGCTAAGTTAGGATAGTCCCATACCGTTTATTCTGGGCCAAGTCACTGAATGGATGATCACTTATCCTGGGCAGACGAGACCTGTAAACTTTGGTCAAAGCCAACACTCTATATCCTATCGCAAACATAGCGGAAAATGATTTTTCGTAAAAAAAATATTTTACATCACCTATGTACTTATGGTTACACGTATGTTAGGTTATATTACGATAAAATTAGCACACTAGCTTATATTTGTGAAATATATATAACTCTAGCAACCGATGAATTATCTCAAAATAAAAAAATACGTTTACATTGACTCAACTCACTTTTTAGATAACTTTTCAGTAACTTCATCAGCCATGGTGGCAAATTTCAAAAAACTCGCAACGTGACCGAGAATTGACAGAGTGACAGCAGAAAACACGGATGCCAATGGGCTCGTTGAGCTCGTTCATAATGTTAGATTAACCTAACATGTTTTCAGAACGCTCGTAGTAATTTTCTAAATTGTGTGAATTTGTTTTTTATACCTAATGATAAAAACATAAAGCTAAAACACTGAAAATTGTGAATTTTTCCGAGAATTTAGTAGTCAAGAAATAATATATTACAGTTTTGATAGTTCGATTAGAATACCCGAGGTTAATAGATAAGCATTTAAAAAAACGAGCGAGCCTTACAGTAGTCGCATACGATGTGTACATTTGACGTCTCATAATTAAAAATATCAATTGAGCAGCGACAGAAATTAACCTCAAAATTTAAGAAAGCTTAATACGGAAATATTTATTCGAACGATTCATTTATAAATACATTTATTAATGTATATACAAGATTTTATGCCCATATATTCGAAAGTAAAAGAAGAGAGCTATCTGTGGTATTTTTCGAAATTCAAATCGGATGACAAACGATCGAGTATCGTCGAAACTTGGTTTAAAAAATGGACAGCGGTTGCCGGTAGACGCTGCGCGCCAAATTTGCCTTTCCGGGGACACTCGTGTCGCGCTGATCAGTCTGCGCGTCTGAAAGTTACGACCGGATTGGGTAGCACAGACAGACGGCGGCCGCTACGTGGCTGAAGCGCCCGCTGTTCGGCCGAAGCGCCCACTGCGCGGTCGAAGCGCCATTTCCCATGCCCATGTATGTGGTGTGTATTCTATAGTAGACGAAGAGAGCAATTTGTGGTATTTTTCCAAATTCAAATCGGATCACAAATGCTCGAGTTACGTCGAAGATAATAAATATAAATGGGTACATAAATTATAAATAAATATTAATGGGTATACAAATAAATAAGTAAATAACTTATTACATAAATTCTGTGCAAGTGTGGTATGTATCTATCATCATCACGTTTTGAATTCCAAAATATGAGAAAATCGAAAACTGTATGCAATAAATGCATTATTTCACATAAAGTGCATAGAACCTTACGAAGAAGAAGAAGAATCGATTTAAAATTATTAAAATATTTATTATTTATCACATACATATTCTTTATCATTTTTTTATTTAGTTTTTTTCACCAGCCTCGGAAACTTCACTGGTCATGCCAAATGAATATTTTTTGATATTATATATTTTTTTATTACATTGTACTGTATGTTTCCCAAAAATAAAATAAAATAATAGAAAATATGCACGCAAAAATTTCATAATTCATATGTCTTTAAGATTTTGTTTATGTGAAAAACATGAGAAAATACCCATTAATTTATTTAAGACGAATATGGGTTGGTACCTTGAGATGCACATGAATATATATTATTAATATCACCCTACAAATTGCAAAATATTTTAATCACTTCAGCGGATTTGAATCAACATTTTTCGTTAACAGATTTTAAATAGTTTATTTTACGATTAAAATCCATTACGGCCATTATTATTTTTGACAAAATCGTTTAAAGATATATCGAACTAATTTTTGTCTAACAGATTTTTTATAGTCAAATACATTTCAAATATTACATATTGAATATCAAAAATACGCAACCTGTTTATAAAACTGAAATTTCTGAAGTTAGTCTGTCAATGTCCAAATATGATAAGAATGTTCTTAGGTTTTCACGTCCACTCAGAATCTTCAAGTTTGTGTTTACTGGGGTATTATGCCGTGTTGTTACGACCTTTCGGGCCGACGTTTCGGATCCCATTGCAGGGTCCATCATCAGGGCTGATGTGTTGTCTTGAATGTTGGTGTTGTGGTTAAGTATCGGCTTGCAATACCGTGCCGAAGTCATGATGTGTTTGTATTGTGTTGTATGTATGATTCATCTGTTGTCTGATCACTATCTCTGCGGAGTCTGCGACGAGAATGACTTTGAAGCGCCGGATACCCAGATGTTTTTAATTTGAGACCATCATCTCTATTAATGTTTATCGGATGCTTGTAGATTTCTAGTGCTTCCTTGATAAGACGCTCATGGTGACTCTTAGGCTTTCCAAGGATTTTCGGTTCGAATGCAAAATGATGGCCGGTATCCAGAAAATGCTCAGCCAGTGCTGATTTTTCTGGATGACCGAGTTTGCATGCCCGTTTGTGCTCGTTGACCCTTTTGGAAATGGTACGCGCCGTTTGCCCCACGTATACTTTATCGCAGTCTTGACAATCGAGTCTATACACACCGTCCGTTTCTAAGCGATCTCGATCCTTTGCTGATCTCAACATATCTTTAATTTGGAAGTTGGCACCAAAAACTGTCTTAATGTCTCTTTTCTTGAGAGCTCTGGCAATTCTGTCTGTAACGCTTTGGACAAAAGGCAGAAAGGCGATGCCTTTGCACTCAGGTTCTGTATGTTTTTCAGGGCGAACAGACCTCGTACTTATGACGCGTTGTATCTGTCGCTTCTGGTAACCATTGCCTTCCAGTGCGTCGCTGAGTGTTATCATTTCCTCCTGTAGATATTCGAATATCGTTGGGAACGTTTCGGATCCCATTGCAGGGTCCATCATCAGGGCTGATGTGTTGACATCAACACATCAGCCCTGATGATGGACCCTGCAATGGGACCCTGATGTGTTGACATCAACACATCAGCCCTGATGATGGACCCTGCAATGGGATCCGAAACGTCGGCCCGAAAGGTCGTAACAACACGGTATAATACCCCAGTAAACACAAACTTGAAGATTCTGAGTGGACGTGAAAACCTAAGAACATTCTTAAAATTGGGAATTCACCAAAACGTCGCACGTGCACATCGCACAAATCAAGTAAAAAATAATAGCTTATTAAGCCTATCTCACCTTACGCATGCACGCAAATTTCAAGTCTGTCATAGTTCGTGTACACAGATCTGCACTCTATAGTCTTCTTCTTCTTCTTTTCTTGGCTTTCCACCGTTGCCAGTGTTCTCGCCAGAGACAGTTGGTGACAGTTAGTATTTTTAGCAAAAGTCGGTAGGTGCAATGTTTACATTATTTCGACGGGTTGTACCAGATAGTACTGCTTGACCAAGTGCCGTCGTGTGAGCGTTGAGATTTTCGGAAACCGAGGGAAGTAATAATACGTATCCAGAATCTTAAGTAGTGGCAGGGCTATTAGTGATGAATCAAATGGTTAGAAAATGGGTGGACTCAAATTTTAATGTTATTGGCCTTAATATAAGCTCCTAAGATTCTATACACCTGAGGTGTCGATATAGATAGAAGGGAAGACATATTAATTGGGAGAGGAATTTGGAGTTTGTCCAGAGTAGGATAGATTGGCTTCAGACTTGCAAGCTTACAATCAAAGAAAATATGGTCTATATTTCCTTCCTCCAACCCACATTCGCATAAAGATGAATCTTTTATCTTAATTTTTTTTAAATACACAGGGGTACACATGTGACCAATTCTCATTCGGCAAATGGTTGAAATCTCTTTCCGTTTAAGGTGAGAATCCCAAAACCAAGGTTTTGCTGGCAGAGTAATCTGTATCGACGCGTAAAATTTGCCTTTCGTTTTACTGGCCCTCCGCCAGTGTTTTTCCCATTCAAACATCATTTTGTCTTTTAGCAACGGTCGAAGATCCTCCAGTACCACTTGGTGATACGAGGAATCTCCACAGGAAATAGCCTTTTTTGCACATTCATCCGCCATCTCATTTCCTTCGATGCCCGTATGACTCGGTATCCACGAAATGACTACTTCAAGTCCGCGTTCTTTCAGCTTTGATATGGAGTCCCGGATTTCAAGGTTAATTTTATCGTTCAAAAGGATTTTCGGATTCCCCCGAATCTTTTGTATAGCACTAAGGGAATCTGAGAGAATCATCGCTTTTAACGCTCCACTGGTTTCAACATATTTCACAGCTTCTCGAATTGCGAGACATTCGGCGGTGAAAATGGATGTCTCCCAAGGGAGTTTGAACATTTGGGACGTTTGATTCCTAGGGCAATAAAATGCGGCGCCAACCGACTTTCCTACCTCTCCTTTAGAACCATCTGTAAATATTAAGAGCCAATCTGGCCACTTATCGTCTATTATGGCCTTAAACCGCCGACTATTATTTATATCTGATTTTATAAGACCTAACTGCACAATGTTTGGTGGACGTATGATAATATCGAAAGGAAAAGAGTAAATAGGAAAATATTTTTTATTCGCATACGTGGAATGCTGGGATGAAATCAGTTTGAAACTATTTACTAATAGCGGATGTTTTTTTACTTTCCAAAAAGGTTTGGAGTTTACACATTCTGTAAGAAGTTTCAGCTTGGAGAGAATTGGGTGAGATGAGATCCTGGCAGCTTTCAAAAGGAACCGATCCGCCAGAAGTTGTCTGTGAATGTGAAGAGGGGGTTCAGAGCACTCGACTTGTAGTGAGTTAATAGGACTTGACCTCATAGCCCCAATAATGCATCTCAAAGCCTTATTTTGGATCATGTCCAACTTCGAGGAGCTGGATCTAGGCAATGGTTCTAAAAGAAATGAAGCATAATCAAGATGAGATTTGACTAGAGCATTAAACATAACTTTGAGAGTTTTTGGATGCGCTCCCCACCATATACCAGAAACTGAGCGAAGTATATTTATCGATTTTTCACATTTAGCTAATACAATGTCTGTGTGGGCTTTCCAGGAGCATTTATTATCAAAAGTAAGTCCCAGAAATTTTGCCGAGTTCTTCATATCTAATTTAACTCCTTTATAGATTATGTTAAGCGCTGGCGTCTGTCTCCTACGGGAAAACACCATAGTGTGACTTTTGGAGGCGGCAAGATCAAGGCCATGCCCGTCCAACCACTTCGCAAGGGATTTCAGAGCGTTATTCATATAAAGTTCAGCAGTCTTGCTAAACTTATCCGCAACGTAGAGGAGTATATCGTCAGCGTATTGGAGGATACGAACAAATCCTGAAACTTGTATTTCTAGGTTAGCTGTATAGACACTGTAAAGCAGTGGACTTAAAACTGATCCCTGGGGGAGGCCTCGCCAAGATACCCTGGATCGATTAACCCCGGTGTGATCTCTAAGAACCAGTTTTCTTTCGTTCAGTAGATTTCTAATGAATGAACACATCTTTGCTGGAACACCCATAGATGCTAACTTCCTACAGAGAGTGTCAATAATAACGTTGTCATATGCGCCAGCTATGTCTAGAAAAGTTGCTACTAGGCAGTTGTCCCTTGAAAGGGCTAGATGGATATCCGTTGAGAAAATACTGAGGCTATCCAGTGTGCTTCTACCCCTCCTGAAGCCAAACTGTGACTTAGCTAGCAAATCGTTGGATTCCAAGAAGTGTTCTAGCCTGGCTTTTATCAAATGTTCCATGATTTTTACAAGTGTCGAGGACAGGGCTATAGGGCGATATGAAGAGGCTAGTCCGGGGTCCTTACTGGGTTTGAGAATAGGAATAATTGCCTGAGTTTTCCACGCCTCAGGAATGTTGCCGGAATCAAATATTAAATTAATGAGGGACAGATGGTAAAGTAATGCAGACTTAGGGGAATTCACCACAAGACAATAGGGAATACCATCCATTCCGGGGGCCGAATCTTTCACTTGCTCTAAGACCAAAGAGAGTTCGCGAAGAGAAAATGGAGCGTCTAGATTAGACACCGATTCCGGGAACATATATAAGGACGGGATAGAATCCCAGTGAGGTGCAGAGGGGGGTGCCAATTTATCTATAAATTCCTCTGCCCAGTCGGCGGATCGAGGGCGAGGGGATTGAAGTTTGTGAGAGTTCCTAAATTGGCGAACCTTAATCCAAACATCGCTAATACATGAATCAGGGGAGAGGGAATCACAAAATGATGCCCAACCCTTGCGTTTTTTCTCTTTGAGAATACGTTTGGTCCTTGCACGAGAGTTTTTAAATGAAAGAAAGTTACTCAAATTCTTATCTCTGTCATAGATTTTCTTAGTTTTTTTCCTTTCTATGATCGCCAATGTACATTCAGAGTCCCACCAAAGAGGGGGAGGGAGGTGTCGAACAGTTGGAGATTTGTGAGGAATATTTTCATCCGCAGAACTAAGAATTGATGAGACAAAAAGCTCATAGCACTGCAGTATATTCTCAAAGGATGGCTCGGGAAGAGAGGCCATCTTTGTATCGAGCTTGTGCGAGTACGAGGCCCATTTTGCTTTACCTATATTATACTTATGCGTCGAAATAGACTGTGGGGGGGTTATTTTAATATTCCCAAAGTCTATAATAATAGGGTAATGGTCACTGTGATAGGGGTCGGGATCCAGAGACCATTGGGTAGTGGAAGCAAGGGAGGAAGAACAAATAGAGAGGTCGACAACACTACAGTTCTGGGAGGGACTGGGTATACGGGTAGGACTACCATCGTTAAGGAAGCAAAGATCTAATTCATCCATCATATTAACAAGGAGCCTCCCGGGAAGGTTACAGTAGTCAGAGCCCCAGGCTGTGTGATGGCAGTTAAAGTCGCCCAATAACATGAAAGGGGAAGGGATATTTTGGAGGAGGGATTTGACTGAATTAATGATTCCAGCAGAGGGACGTGGTATGTAAATAGAGATGATAGTTGTATCATTTATTTTTGCTCCAACAATGTTAAACTGCGCCGAAGATGATGGAAAGTGGATTTGGAAGAAGGGGATTGTACTATCAATTAAAAGGGCTGTACCGCCCTTACCATCCGCCCTGTCATCACGGAGACCAACATAGCCCCGCACTCTAAAAACAGAGCCAGGTTTTAGCCAGGTCTCAGAGATAGCCAAAACGGAAGGATTGTATGTATTAGTAAGTGAGAGTATATCATCTCTATTGGATACAGCACTTCGGCTATTCCACTGGAGTACTCTCAGAGTCTTTTGAGTCATTAGCACACACAAATTGGGAGAGAAGAGAAAGCGATTGAACAACGTTGGGCGGTAGGTTATTACTATTTCCTAATGACGAGAGTACAAAGTTAAGAAGAATATTAATAATTTGGGAAAGATCTATTTGATTCAGGGAGGAGGAAGGATTCTGCAGTCCACAACCAGTAATCGGTTGAGGAGACTGTTCATTGGGGAACCACGCCAAGTTTTGTTTAGCCGGGACACTGGGGGCAGAGAGTACTGGAGCTTTCTGAACTTTGTAAGTGTAGACTGTTTGTCTGAAGGGATGGGGGGGATTACCAGACGAATGAAGTGACGTGTTTTGAGGAGATGTTTGTGTACTAGGCGAAGATGCGACCCGAGCGTATGATCTGTTAGATGGGGGAAGAATTTTACATGCCTCTTGGAAGGACATATTTCGTTCCATCATTATATTTTTGATATTTTTTTTGGCGCGTGATTTCGGGGCAAACAGAACTGATAGCAGCGTGTCCACCGGAGCAGTTTATGCACTTAATATCTCCGTCTAATGTACCACATTCCTCGCCAAGGTGGGAGGCCCCACATTTATAGCATCTAGGATTGGAACGGCACTGGGTTTTAGTGTGGCCGAACCGGCAACACTTCCAACATTGAATAGTGGGGAAGACGTATTTTTCCACAGTTAAAGAGGTGTATGCTAAAAATATTCTTTCAGGGAGTATCTGACCATCAAACGTCAAAACCACCGTACGAGACGGTTTCCAAACCGCCGAGCCGGAGGACATATCTTTGAAGTTAAGCCGGCGGCATTTTAAGACTTTACCCACTTCAGGGGGAGATTCAAACATGTTTGCCAGGTTCTCGTTCGACCAGTCCTCACCCACCGGAACTCCGCGAACTATACCCATCCTTGTCACATGGAACGAAGGTACGAAAGCGACAAGCGTGTTATCTTTTATAAATGATCCGAGGATGAAGGCATTGGCATAGGAGGCTGACTGGAAA
>JADDOH010008100.1:0-50962 GCA_016648135.1 Agrypnia vestita | reverse complement strand
TTCTGCGACGTATATGGGTGTCGCTGTTTGGCCAAAGCCAACAGCAAAGCCGGAAAGAAATCTGGACAAATATAACCAAATCGGCCCGTTTGCAAAGATGATTAACACAAAGCCGGCGAGATAAGGAAAAGCAGATATGATTGTAGTCTGCTTAGGCCCGAGGTATCTAGACAGATACGAGCCTACGATTGGTCCGACGGCGCAGCCTATGGGGAGGAAGGATGCGATCCATGAGGCTTGATTGTTGTCTACTGGGAAGGGACTAGTGGCCGATTGAAGTATCGCCAGCGATGGAGACGACCAGGCAAAACATATCCCAGCAGTGAAGAAGCTCATTGAAGCTGCGGACAAAAGACAATTGAATATTAGAGAAATTAGAATGAGAAAACATACAATAGATATAATAAATAGCCCTTGTTATAATTTTCAATAGATAATTGCTAAAACAAGTACTTTAATAAAATGTTCCGAAAATGTCTTTATTTTTAAAAAATAAATCCTCTTTTTACGCATGCTTCAGACTAATGATAATAATAATAATAATAAAAACGCCGATCGCTTTAACCGTTACCTTTTTTTGTTAGTAATAATATTTGAAGGTTGACGTAATTTTGTATTGATTATTAGTAATCGCGGGATTTTAATCATAAATTTTTAAAAAAAAACAATGTTTTACTTTACATTAAATATTTACTTGAACTAAACACAGACAATTTACTCAAATATGGGTTAAAATAAAAATGCGTGACCAAAATAAAACTATTAATATAAAAATCACGGGACATAATATTAATTAATAACGACCCTTGAGTGTAAGACTCTAATTATCTAAAGTTGCAATTCCAGCAAGTTACGTACCGACAAAGAGACAGACAGATGACGAAGTTATAATATTTAGATTAACTTCTGTTTTTGTTCCGACAGAGATATAACTGGTTGACATCAAAATAATAACGAGGTTAATTTAATTAACCAATCAATACAAATTGTTATTTTCCTAAATTAATAAATATACTTTTCAATTAATAAATAAACATTTTATTATCGTTTCTGGACTAGCAAATAATAAAGTTTCTAGAAGCTTGAAGAAATATTCACCACGAGTCGAAACAACTTTTTGCAGACATTAAAAATATTTTTAAGAGCTGTACATTGCTTGCACTAAAGGAGCGCGGATGACTGTGATTTTCAAACAAGATTGGGAAGGGATCGGAATGAGTTCCGAAGTTTGACCGCAGAAGCTGGAGGTGGAGAAAACTTAGTTAAATCTATGAAGTCTACTATTAAATTTGGTATTACTAAAAAAATTTGACTGTCCAATGATGTTGGTAAAACTATTCAATAACACAATTAAGTATAAGTATGTATTACTATTTCTTATGTACGAGAATTTTTGTCCCTTCGAAATTATCACATATATGGATAGGGCATTAGTTTTGTTATCAGACATCTAAATCAGCTATTTGTTACGGATAAGCAAGTTTACAACCACTTTGGACTGACATGAGCGCATTATCTTGCCTTGAAAGCGGATTTGAAAATACTTTGGATTTGTCAATAAACACGATTATTTCAATAGTATATTCGTAATGTCAACTTATCGATTTCCTGTTTTGTCAATAGTTAAAACACTGAGAATCATTTTATTATTGTTTCGTGAGGTCGCACTGTAAAACAACGTGACGTTGTTATAATAATATGCATATCTGGTTGACCTCAAAATGTACCATTTTAATTTGACCCACGCAAGTGGCAGTAATTTTTTGCAAATGTTGACCTTTAGATATGAAGGATTTTAAACGTCGTATACCCATCAATAATTAAACGACTCTGTACGTATCATTAACTTAATTATGGTGCGACATTTTTTTATACATACGAATAATTGTGTAGGTGTGTGATAATGAATAAATATTGATAATGCAGAAGAAATTATTGCATATTCAAACAATTAATAAAAATACAGCAGTAAATAAATTGTTTAAAATGTTTTTAGAATGGCCTTGATTTTCAAGAGGTTAATTTGACATTTTAGAAGCGGAATCAGATTTAAATGCATTTAATTTATTTATTCTTCGTTCTCGGATCAGATGTTAGGTAAAAATTAAAATTAGTAATTCAATTTAACTTAATAAGCGGGACTTATACCCAGACCAGAACATTAAGACCGGATTAATATTGGTTTTTGTGCATATTTCAATTTAAATAACACATAAATCGCGTTTTAGGCGTTATAACAGTTTCATAAATGAGAGGTATAAAAATAAAGGCAGCAATATCTAAAAAAAATCTTATGCAATCATCGAGGATAACTAATTTAGAAAAAACTGAATTCGAGCTTTTACCGGAAATATAGCCTAAAAAAATTATCGAAAACATGACATAAGAAGGGATAGATACGTAAAATCTAGAATTCAGTTCATTCTAAATTATCAATCCTTGGTGACTGCATTCAAAGCATGTTTTGGATATTGCTGCCTTTGCTTTTATACCCCCTCAAATGAGATATTTCGTGTTGCGCACAATACAACCAGTCAGGATTCAGATGTCATATTTGTAATGTATTTTGACATTTTAGTAAAATTTAAATATATAAATTGGTGAAATAAGAAAACATGATTCTTTGTTAATTTGTTTCCTTTTATAATAAAATTATAAGTATCTATTTGTTCAATTTGAAATATATTGTGTTTTTATATCTGAAAATAAGATTCTGATAAAATACCGTTATTTAAGAAAATCGCTGGTTTTGCGAACTCTGCCCATCATTCAATGCTAATCATTAAATAATTGCACGAGTCAATAATCAATATATATATATAAGCCGTGTTTCCCTACCCGTCAAGTTTTCTCCACAACCACCCACCGGTGGTTATGGTGGTGAATAGCCCTTGGTGCCACATCGAAAATATGCGAGTTTGGTGGGGGTGGCTGTGCGCGGGTGGGAGTGGGTAACAAAAATGTGCTTTCTAGCACATTGTTTTGTTATGGGAAGGCCGCAAATGCTTCAGATTGTTTCAAAATGGGCGCGCCGACTGTGTCGGTTCAGAACCTAGAAGGTTCTGGAAAAACCTGCTCTAGAAAGTTCTGGAAGGAGAAGGTTCTAGAAAATTCCCGAAAGTTCTGTAACGTTCTAAACTGAGAGGCGGAATGTGTTGGTCTAGAAGGTACCTGCACATTCGATAAATTTCTTGAAAGTTCTGGAAGGAGAATGTTATAGAAGGTTAGCGAAAGTTCAATGACGATCCAAACATTGTACTAAAAATCTACACGTGCGAAGCCGCACGGGCACAGCTTGTGACTCATTATTATATAAAATAGTTATCTTAGAAGCAGCATATATTTAAGATTATTTTCGCAGTAGAGAACAACAATTGTACAAAAAAAGTAAAAAATCGCACGTGACACACGGCTACAAATAAAATTTTAAAAATATCGGAACCAGATAGGAATATTTTGTTTCGGGTAAAGTAATTGTTAATTATTTAAATGCTTGTTAATTAATATACTTGTGAATAAAACTCATCCAAGGACGAGCACGAAAGACAAAAGTAATTTCTGTGATAAAAATACATAATAATTTCAACACGTAATTACAAACTCTGCTAAAAATTTTGTGATAAAAAATTATTGGAAATAAGACTTTATCAAATAAACTTATATTGCGTTGTATTTTTAAAATCGTTATAATTAATCGATAAAGAAAGTTTTTTGCTTATATTATAAAAATATATATTCTCACTGTACACACTGATTACATACTGTTAATTCAGTGTACCTACAAAAATGTATATGACTGTGTCTCTTTCTCGCATATACAGGATGTATATGCGAGAAAGAGACACAGCAGAAACTTGGCCGGTAGATTCCTGCCTATGTTATGAGTCTAAAATTTTCGAACAACCATGATCTAATATCAATATGTTATGGAGATATGCAATGCCTTATTAATTTTTCATAATCGACATAAGTTACTGTACTGATAGTTAATCTTTTTGCAAAAAATAAGTCAGAAATATTTAAAAAAAATGCATATTGATATTAGATCATGGTTGCTTGAACATTTCAGGCTCATAAAATAGGCAAGAATCTGCAGAGTTTCTGCTGCTAGCTCTGGTACACCCTGTATATCGCTTCGCACACTAATATGTATCCGTACAAAATATATTCTCGAAGTGCTTTGACCAAAATATCGACTCACAGGTATATGAATTTATTTTTTATGCATATTTATGTTTAACCACATTCCTAAAACAAAATTCTATCCTGTATTTTTTTTCAATTCTTAAATACGTATATATTTTCGGGTGTATTTTTTATATTTTTATAGGTAGGATGTATTTATGCGTATGTATTTTTCTTCAATTCTTAAATACGTATATATTTTCGGGTGTATTTTTTATATTTTTATAGGTAGGATGTATTTATGCGTATGTATTTTTCTTCAATTCTTAAATACGTATACATCGAATCAAATAATAATCAGTTGTCATTAAAAAGATACGCACATCAAGTAATCGCTTAGTGATTTAGAGGTCAGAGGTTCGAGCCTCGTTTCAGGAGACCACAGAGTTATATGACACGAATAACGTCTACGTATCTCAATTTTTTTAAAGAAGAGTAACAAATTAACTTTTCAGATCAGTTTCGAAAATTGTTTCAAATTTCTGACTTAAATAATAAATAGTAGAAGATTCTGATAAAACGCTTCAAGGATTGCTTAACTTACAATTGCTTAATAGAAAAATCGCTCTAACCGGCAAACAAAAGAAAAATTTAAAAGCATTATCATTTTCGTATTGCAAAATTTGTCGCATATTTTTACACAATAGGGAATATTAATTGGTTTAAAGAAGTGGGACCACGAATGATGAAAAATTATTCCGAACAGCTATCGATTATTTCGGTCAATGTCAGGACCTTCATCTTGTATTCTTGAATGAAGTTCATTGGTCTATAAGAGCCAACAAAAAAGATAAAAAAAATTATCATAACCAAAATAGACAACACCGTTGGCGTAGACCTTGCAATAATATATTATTTTCTACGGAAGTGATATTTTACATTTGAAAAATGCATTCAAATATATTTAATAATATGCAATATATCTTTGTTCAGGTGATATCAAATGATTTCTGAATTATCAAGATGTATACTCAGATGCAATCAGAATAGAATCATCATTGAGTAAGTAAGTGTATATTTATAATTGTTAATTAAAGACGGCCGGGTTTCTATGACGGACTTATGAAGTAAAGTGTACTGGAAAAAGATATTAGTTATTTATTCTGCAGTAAAAGATACAATTGACAGATACTATGTACGTAGCATCAATTTTCTTAAAGCATCAATGAACTTAAGGCGAGTGTATATAATATAAGCTATGCGCCAAGTTAATAGCATAAGCGCGAGTCTTATTCAAAATGCCCAGAGAAATTGAGCAGAGTGTTAAAGATAGGTAAATTTATCACTCCGAGCCTTTGATCGACCATTAGGAATATTACATAGCAGCGGCTTGTGGTAGGCATAAACTTAGGTTATATCGTTACCGACTATATATAAATAAAAATAAAAATATATTTCGGCTAAATTACTAAAGAAAAAATGTAATATATTTCGATGAAAATTTATACTACATAATATAATTAAATCGAGAATTAGAGTAGTATCATTAATTCATTTCTCCTCAATGCAACAAAAAAAATTTTGATCAATCAAAAATTATGTCAATATACAATGTCGTTGATAATAAAATCAAATATTGAAAAACTTACATTTAATGGATTTCCCTTACAAGTTATCAATGTACAGAATTAGAAACAGATTGAATTTATAGTTGTGATAGTGATATATAAAATAAATATAAAATAACTGGCCGTACACCCGTGAAAAAGTACGGGAAATAATAATAACGATTTGCCTTGCGTGACCGCGTAACACACATAATATGCTGCGCGCTGATTGCGTGTCACACTCTAACGTTCTAAAGTTTTCATTCCAGCAATTTACGGACATAACGACAGACAGAGAGACAGATAGACAGACAGACAGCGAAATTATTATGTTTGATGATAGTTGAACTAGAATGAAATAAAAGTAATAATAGATACTTGATAAGTAAAGAAGCGAATTGACCATTGCTTTACACACAACATTTGATATGTTAGCAAATATGGAACAAGTAATAATGCCTTTTCTGTTCTGTTTAGTGATGTCCCCCTCCCCAGTTCTCACCAAAAATTTAAAAATTCATATCTTTATTAATATTTAACATTTCTTAATTATTTTAGTACAATTTTATCACCATAATGCTATCTTTGTACTTGTAAGAACATATCCTGCGTACATATAAATATTTTAGTAAATATTGATGATTTTTAAGACATTGAAAACGAATTTTGTCGATTAAAGCTTATAGTTTCTTGATTATTGTAAATGATCTTCAATTTAATAATTTTTATGAGAACAAAGATACTACCTGTTACCGTCCTATAAAAATTGTATTATAATACATAAATATACATTCTAATGTAAATTTATAATAAAACCCGCATGTTTGAAAAAACGCCGAAATATGCAGTTGCAGTTAATGTCTAGCATATCTGGACAATTAATCGAATGCCGTATCACTTTTAATATATATTTTTTTGAAAAGTATAATATTGGTGATTCTTTCTTAAATTTATTATATTAAAGTGCTTAAAAAAATGTGATTTTTATTTGTTTCGTAGTGTTTATTCAAATTTCTAAAACTGGTTGAGCATATTATGTGTTAAGTAGGTGCAGCATAAATTTCCATTTATTATTATTTAATAAAATTGATTTCTGCTTTTTTCTTTTATTTTTGGGATCTGGCGAATATCTTTATAATAATGTCTAGATAGCCGAAAATAAAATCTATTTATTTGGAGTTTTATTTTTAAAAAGGTATTTGATATGACCTTAAACTTGTCTGGTCCCAGAGGAATAAACCCAGGGTGCCCGGGTACCCATTCAGTATTGATATTTTCATTCAGTAATAGACATAAATTTTACCATCGGATTTCGTTTTATTGTAAAAATTAATCATATTCGGGTTTGTTTTTGAGTCCCGACGTTACATCACCATGATGCGCAGATGATAAAAGTATAACTTTATTCAGTTTTTTTGGCACAAAAGAACATTTTTTTACTTTATCGTTGGATCCAAATAACAATCCTTTACTTTCGCCGGAATATACTTTTTATTTCGTCAACGGTTGCCATATTCCAATATAAAATAAGATGTTGTGCTTTGGCATATTACATTGGACATTTTTCCAAGACTTTCTTTGGGAAGTCATGAAAAAATTTCCAATGTAATATTACGTCCACAACCTTTGAGCGGCCAATTCTTTCACGTCGGTGAGTTTCTCGTCCAGATATTAATTTTCCGGTGTATATTTAGCCAGTAAGAGGATAATAATTTTTTGCATACAAATCCACCATACTTTTATCCCCTATTTAGCGGGCTTAGACTGAATGTATTACATAAATTATATACATCCGCTGTAGACTGTAGAAAATGATTGCTCATTGATTGTAACAGTTGGGTTGTAGAATCTACACACGCTGAAAATTTTTGAATTCAGTATCAACCATACACATTTCACGTATCGACGTAGCTCTACCGTCATTCAATCGGTATTTCTTCATAATAGCATCATTGAAGCGAGGAAATTCGAAGCTTGATACTGGGTATAAATTACATTTGAACAAATAAAAAATATAATCTGTATATAGGTAATCGGCACCATATGCTATCAGAATACCCATTAATGCATTTAACTCGCATGAAGTCAAATCCTTTTAATGTGGTTTGTTAGTACGATCATGTGAGTTGTACTCAATATATATTTTCCTTGCCTCTATATTGGTGTGATGGATGGAGAGTGTCAACAATTTCTGGTGTAAAAACACATTTGAATGTAATACTAATAGATAATGCTTTTCTTTATTAGTGTAAATCACTTCTTTGCCGATGATGAACGATATAATGTGACGTAGTTTTATAATGAATATGTGGATTTTTATGCCATATCATTTCATTGCTAGCCCGGAAGTGAGCTTGAGCAGATGTCGGTGGTTCAATATTAACCTATCTTATTTTTCGCGTGATGCAATATCAAATACAGAAGGTGACGATGAAGAATTAGTAGAAGATAGTCCATATCTTATACTAATCCTTCATCGTCACCTTCTGTACTTGAATTTTCTTTTTTTTTTCAAAAAATTCTCTATATCTAAGACCATATCGTTACATAGTAATTGGAGTAAACAGTCTTTTTCAGAAGCGCTCTATCAACAAAAAATATTATATAATTAATTTATATCTTTGATCTCGTTTAACGTGAAAATATTAATAATAAAACATCAAGGTTATCTCACACATTACCATTTCAATAATTTCATAAGTTTTAGTGAATTTGAAAAAAGTTGAGACGATGAAAACTTAAATGTTGTAAACGTATAATAAATTTTAACTGTAAATAATATATAACATATAATAAATTATAACTGTTTTAAATATATAATAAATAAATTTCACATGAGACATATCACACTTTACTAAAGCTAGCTACAGTAAATAGATAGATAGAATTGAAGATATAGATAAAAAATTCAGTAAAAATGCACCAGTCAATGTCAAGCAAACTGATAAAAATCAGGTATAAAGGGATTCAGATATCGTTATGAGAAGCAGTGACCTTCAAGGAAGCTATTTGATCATTATCTCAATATCAATTTGCGATATACAAAACAAAAGAATGCACGGGGAACGTTCATCCAAGTAGAGTACCAAGTAGAGTGTAAAAAAATTCCGGGTAATAACATAACGGTTAATGACATGCACTACATTGAACTCATTTGTTAAACGAATTTACATTTCTTCCAAAAAATATTACTACAGCGAAGTTTCCGTCCAAGATGGTGTGTACTTCCTGCGCATCTTTGGAGCGAAACCATTTCAGCACAAGTCATCTTTTTCGGTGAAGGTGAGATTGTCTCCGACCGATGTGTGCCGGCCTATGATTCAACGTTTTTCGGCATCGGCAGCAAATCGATTCGGCGTAAAATTGTTTTGTCAGCAAGTTGCGGATACTCTACATACCGTTTCTCCTTAGCGTATAATATATTCCAAACATCATTTTCAGCAAATTTAGCGACATAAACTACCACAAATCTGCCAACTTGACGATTCCAAATTGATTCCCAAGGGGCTGTTTTAAGAGGAAGCTTCAGTACATAGAAAACAGTTAACTATTCGAGGCGATGATTTAAAAATTAAAAATTATTTAAAAATTTAAAGGAAGGATGCTAATCCCACATTTAATTTATATTGCATACCTGAAATACAATATGTTGAAATCAAATGCCACACTAAGCAAATCCATGCAACCCTTATCCGCATGAAAAATATTATGCAGTTACGACCTTAACCTTAGATTACGAATGCGAATGGTCTGTTACTATTTATTAAATGAATGCATGATACTCAAAACGATAAGAATGTAGAAACCACAGAAAAATGCTCAAAATAAGCTGTGAATATAGAGTTTCGGTTGAAAAGAGCTGATTCGGATACATATAGAAAAAAAAAAGTTTTTATCATTAAAAATCATAAATCTTTTGTACGAGTCAGAATCATCAGATATTGCGACTCAGGCAGATTGGCGGGAATCAGGGCACTAAAAATCAGTGTTTTTGTGATGTGTTTCGCTGCAGTAATTGGGTCTCTGTGTGGCCAAGTACTGCGTTAAAATTAAAACTTATAATCATGCCGAAAAAATCTGAGAATGTAATGAATGCAATACGAAAGAATGAATGTCTGTGCTATAGAGATTTTCCGCGCCTCAGTTATTAGTTTCATTATTAATTTGAAAAATAAATACATGAAAAATTATTTTAAAATTGCATAACCTAAAATATTAGTATATTAACATGGGTAAGTGAAATGTTTTTAAATTATTAAAATTTCATGACATTTTTTATTTATAATTGAGTTAAATTTTATTTAAACTTTATTTTCTCACAACTTTTGATTTTATTTGATAAAAGTTCTGGTGAAGAAATTTCGCAAAAGATTTTTTGTGTATTTCTTCTAGCAAAATAATTTCTCAAGAGTATTAAACGATGCGACAGCTCCGATATCTGACATAAACTGGAACAAACTGAATAATTAAATAATTAAAAATTCAAGTCGTTTATACCAATAGTGCTCATTGTTACAAAATCTTTTTTTTACTTTTATGTTTTTTGCAGGCACGAATTATTAATTTGTACGTTATTGTATAATTTTGTATGGCCTGGCTAGAAAAATAATAATTTAATATTGAGAAAAAAGTACCAAACCCATAACTAACCCTCCATTCTGTAATATCTGTTTAATTTAACATGTCCCACTAATTATACGAGCGACTCTAATTATGTATGTAGTTCTATAGTTTAATATAATAAACGAAACAATGATATACAATTTGTTTTCCTCTGCGTTGTCATTATTACCATTGTTGAAAATTAGTATCATTTAAAAATTATTCACGCACGATAAAATATTTTTAGTAATATTTCTAAAAAAACATTTTTGAATATTACAGTTTTACTAATTATGCTCCACGTGATCCTGTGCACTTGTTGAACATTTGATGCAATATTAATTTTGTGTTTATTTCTATTTTATACGCGGTGTAACAATAATGTAAATAAGGATAAAATTACATTATAACTATGCTTAAAGAAGATGTAGCTGAAATAATAGCAAATAATTACATTTTCTATTATCGTACTTCATTCATGTATGAGTATTTTAATTGATAAAATAAGTTTTCTGCTTTTACATTAAGAGAATAATCTACATAAAGTGAGCTCTGTCGCGTGTTTTGACCCC
This sequence comes from Agrypnia vestita, assembly GCA_016648135.1. NCBI lineage: Eukaryota > Metazoa > Arthropoda > Insecta > Trichoptera > Phryganeidae > Agrypnia > Agrypnia vestita. The sequence continues at coordinate 40,056 of JADDOH010008100.1, read as the reverse complement.
TGAGGCCAAAGTAGTTAGATATACACGGTAGAATTAGTAGTTCAAAAAACTCATTTTAGACATAGCTACTAATCAAATAATATAAAAAGAAATCGAAACAATTTATTTTTACATGATACAGAATACGTCTTTGTTACCTTCACCTGATTTGTGAAGAATCAATTATTTAATGCAATATAGGTAGTAAAGAGTATCTGATAAGATTTATCAGGAGATATATATATATAAAGACATTTTTTAAATACCTGATAAAACTGCCAACCACTGGGGCCATTGTCTGTTGGTGTTTTTTTCTTCTTCGGAGAACTTTTCATTTTTTTGGTCCATTTTACAAAATGTTACGATAAACCACCGAACGCACTCGTGTGTTCAATATTCAAACTGGCGTTATCATGCCGCGCTCGCACAACACTTGCAGTCTGCCTCCTTAAAGAATTAACTAGACAATGATCGGCTCGAATTTGCTTAAAGCCCCTTTAAATAATCCTCCGTCCCTCTCCATTACCGCGCCCGCCGGCTTACGGAGACAAACACGAATTGTCACCTTTAATGTTTTGTTAATATTATCACTTGATTACACAGCGTTAGATAGAGATAGCCCAGCAAACTTTGCAATCTCGCACGATCTTTACAGCTTTGTTCGTTGACAATTTTGCTCGGATTATGTTTTTACAACGGTCTGTGGCTGAGTGCGACGATTTTGAATACTTTGGCGCTTAAATATGGCGGGACGCGTCATCGAGCGCGTGTCGAACCAGGATGGAGCCGATCTGAATATTGGATTGCGCGGCGGTCAAGAGATGGCGCTGGTAGAGTGTGAGAAAAACAACAAGACATTGATTTAATGTTTATGTCTCGATTCGCGGAATGATTACGCGTCTACGGCCAATATCAATCCATCTGCCTTCTATGGAAATGTATTATGATTTAATTATTCCCCTCATTGTGATCGAGTTATTGGCCTCGGAGATTATATGTCATTTTTGTTTACTTATCATATTGAATCTCGACACGTTTTGTCATCAATCATGAAGATAACAATGATTATTTTATGCTGAAAAAGATAATAGTAAAAATGAAAATCTCTATTTCCTGGTAGATTTTAAACATTTACTAGAATTCCTAGAGTTAGATTCTCAACGTACGAATATTTTTAACGTGCTTACTATCAACAACAATAAATTTATCAACATTGCAGATTTAATTTTACTAAGAAATCTTTCCGATGACGAAACGTAAATTCAGAATTCTTAATAAATAAATTATAATTCATCAACATGATATAAATTACATTATAGTTTTTTTAGGTACCCAGCGTTACGCGGCTAGAAAATATTAAATGTAAGGTGCAGAGAGTAGGTACCTACTAACTTCACTTTTAACCTTTAAGGACAAACAACACTTTTGGGACGCTTTTAGAAACGTATTTTTTTCGTCCCCACTTGTCCTCTCGCCATTCCTTCTTCGTCACCTCCTATTTCTTTCTCAAATAACTTCTCCCCCGCTCTTCGACCCTCATAGCGAAAATCTAGTTATATATCATTTTTTGTCATAGTTTTCTCAGATATTTATATTCTTCATTTTTAAAAATTATTTCTTAAGGTAATTAAATTAATATTACACTTGCATACTTAATAATATTTTACATTAAATGGTTATTTTATCTCTCCTTCATTATATATTTGACTATTAGTACATATTTACATTTTTTTAATTCAATCAATAATAATTATTTAAATCTAATTCTCACATAGTTCATCAACAATCTATAATATACACCCTTTAATCTACCATACTACAGTATTTTTATAACAATTGTATTTTTCTTCACTGAGTTATGATTCGGTAGTTTTGACAAAATTTTCTTCTTGTTGGATACCATTTTTCCTTGTCACATTTTTTTCAATATATTTAAATTGTTTATTTTTCATTCAGTAGTGACTCAAAATACTTTCGATTGCAAATCGTGCGTTTTGAAACGGCAGATTTGTGTCATGTGTTCAGCCGCGGTTAATAAGCGATTTGTGTGCGCGAATAGCCTCAGTCAATAAACGTCAGTTTGACAGCTCCGGTACCGTTCTCCATCTTTGAATATCAGAGATAAATTCGCTCGTTACTTTATGAACGACGGCCGTGTTCCATGGCAGGACACAAAAATATAATTCTGTCAGTTCATTTTCGGCGAATAAATAACTACTTACCTAAAATACTCTTTTTTTCCAACGTGTCTTCACCATTTCCAAATATCTCCACCAACTCCTGCCAAGCTTAGTTCTTGGAAATTTTATTTACAATCCTCACATTGAAGATCCCACATTGCAGGTCTTTTCTCCACTTCGTCAATAAAAAGTTGAGTGTCCAAGCGATCCACGATAACGATCTCACGCGTGCTCCTGTTGTGACAGGACACGCGGGCGTCGCGCGATTCTATTTCCTAGCGGTTGAGTGGCGGGCACGGCTTGGTTTGATTAACCGCGCGGTTACGTCTGAACGATTACAAACCTACATAAATAAGACTCGCGCGGATCCCACGCGATTCTGAAACCGCGCAGTTCCCGCTGTGTCTGAACAAACTCTTATGGAGAGCCCCCACAACTCCCGCTCATTCACATTCACGCTCTTTGATTTTTTAATTTTCAAACAGGACCGTTTTCCAGCATTTGGTTGTCCCTGTCATGCTTAGGTGCGACAATTAAACAGAATATTCTAGAAAGCGATAATTAAGTGTTTCACAGAGGAGTTTAATTGCGAAATAAGGTAAATTAAAAAAGAGTGCTTAAATTTAATTGGTGTCCAGTGACAGCGAATTTATGAAAAAATCAATAAATCGACAATTTACGTTACCAGTTAAACAGTTACGTTATACCAATATATTTTCTATCCATCCTCAAATTAATTTTTCCACCAAACCATATCGCCTAGGCACACTTCTTAATACATTTAAAAATGCTACGAATCTGAAATATTCTCTTGAATAAAATAAATATTTGTACAATTTGAAGGTCCATTTAAAATTATTGTCTTACATGTACAAGGCATTAATTTGAGTTTGTATATTAATTAACCAACATACATTTATTCACGTTAATAAATAAAACGCACATGTCTGATAATTATTAAAAATTAATTACAATTTAATTTTTGTTAGGTTTGTAAAAATTCGTGTTCGCGCTATATTTTTTGTGCGTCATTGATCAAGGGGCTCGATTTTATATATTTTTTTTGTATTTTATTTGTAGAATACCATATTTATTTTTAATGAAATTGAGGATGAATTAAAATCTAAAAAAATGTGTTTATTTAAATTTAATTCATCTTAAATTTTATTAAAAAGGAGTACTTCTGACTGATGAATCAAGTCTTCGTTGCCCTATTACTAGCTCTAGAATTCATTTCCTTACATGAGTTGGCACTAGAAATCCGTATTATCTGTTACTTGTGACATGTAAGCTTTGTTTCGGATAACAAATATCTGAAGATAAATATCGTTTAGAGTACCATTCAGCTTATTCCCTTGACTTTAATCTTGCTTACACTATTGATAAATAAATACACAAATCGCTTTCATAACTCACTTTTGTTGCATCGCTATTGACTTCGCGTAAGTTTTAAAATGTTAAGTTGATTATTATTTTTTTTTCAAGTCAAAATATTTTTGTGGGATGGATCGATATTGTTTATAATACCGTCCGTCTATAACACGAAACCTCAGTTGTACCTATACCTACTATTGCATCGCGTGCATCACTTCAAAGTGCGCTACATGAATGGATAGAAAAATATTCTGATTTATTCACTAACTAGGCCATTAGCAAGATTTCAATATGAAATTGCGATCCTGTGGCAGGATTGTATATAGAATAATGAATGTTTTATAATATATTGTAAATATAAGAAGCAGTGGCGTGTACTAAAATTGGATTGAATTATTTGCTAAATTATTTAACGTTGCATGACGACCTTTATCTAATTTATAAAGACTTATTAAAAAAAATAACTTAAACTATTAATACACAATTTTATTCAAAAAAATCTTTTTTCTACTATTTATGGTTTTTCGACCCTACTGGTTTTAGCTTGTCGCGACCATTTTAGAGTGATACATTATGTTCTATATTCACTCATATTATATAATTTAAGTACAGGGGTGTTCATTGTTCATCAGTATAGACGTACCACTATAACTTGGCGTGCGAGGGAGGGCGTCCCTGTCGCGTAACAGAAGTTATCGGGTGTAAATTTATTACACAATACGTAATGTACAGAATGTCCGGTGACCGTTGTCGTATTAAATACAGAAATTTGGTCGGGCAGAACTAAAGAAACCATGCAGTAATGGCGGACTTTCTATCTGTCAAACTGTCAGACGGTAATATCGGTCCATTATTCGCTTTTTCAGCTTTGTAAAACTTTAATACTTCATTGGCAATTGTTCTTGCACCATCCCGGACTGTTTAGGATGTTTTGGACATAATAATTCAGCGTATATTGGTAATCAAGATGTCACAGCTCCCGACCAAATACAAAATTGAACTAAATGACAGGGCGAGGGGTTACCGCCGGGTGCGGGCGGGGCGGGTTTTAGTTCCAAATTCGCCGCACGCCAAGTTTCGTTGGGCAAGCAATACAAATTCTTAGACTGACTGTAAAACACCACTGAAGTAAAATAGTATAAATGCCCTAGCTTAAAAGAATAATTTACCAGTCTGAAGTTTACCACGATAGGGTGAAACCGGTTCAATCACAAAACAAATAATAATGGAAAAAAGTTAAATCTTTAAAACTGAATTCCACCACGAATTTTCAAACTATTGACAGATGTACAAAATTCTTCTGAAAAACGCACTTCTAGCCATCTATATTCGAGCTATTAATTCATGAGATGGTTCCCATTTCTCATTTACCCTTATATTGTACCCTTGAGTAATTATTTTTCGTGACTCTTTCTGTTGGTTCATTGTTACTTGCTTTTATTTAACACTATTTGTTTGTTTGTTGTAATGGAATCTTGTAATTTATTTTTCACTAACTATGAATGTTTATACATTATAACATCATTTTCGACATGATTTAGTCATAATTTCAATTAAAATTAAAAAATTTCCATTGTTATTGAACCATAAGTGCCTATTTACCTTCGAAATGAATTAATATTAGTATAAAATAATGTGGCTATTTCAAATTTATTCATTCTAGGAGGCAGATTCAACTTTGTCATTAGGCGTCAGAACAAAATGTCAAATTAGATAAATTAGGGTTATGTTAAATAAACATTTCTAATATCTCAGGATGACTTTGGTTAAGAAAAAATAGTCCGAAAAAAGAAATGTTTAAAATAATTATGCCACAGGTTCAGAGTGTTGATGCGCAATATACTCAGTATTTTCTGCAATCCCCTCCCACACTCATCTGCCATTCCTTCACCTTCTCGTGGTGAAATTTTTACCCCATATTAAAAGCATGTCTTCAAAAAGTTTTCTGGCTCACTTGCCAATGATTATATTTGATATAAGAAGCCATCTTATTGAGCGCCGGTATCGAAGGGTTAATTTACATGATTATTGTTCCAGAGGCAAGTCTATAGAACTCCATAATCATACATACGGAAATAAAAAACACATGTATTTTTGGTTCTACATTTTTATTTTTTTTAAGACGCGTTTCGCCTTAAGAGGTCATTATAAATCTAAATATTTTACCTCTTCAAAAAGAGCAGAATGATTTTGTGGTGATATCATTAATTATATAAATATTTTACATTCAACAACTTGTATTTATATGAAAAGTATTGAAAAGAGATGCTGTATAATTATAAGAATATTTAAAATTATACAGCATGTCTTTTCAATATTTTTCACATAAATACAAATTGTTGAATGTATAATGTAGGTATATATTGATAATGACCAAAAAAAATTAAAAATGTAGATCTAAAAAACATGTATTTTTATTTGCATATGTTAATTAACAACTTCAGAACCTAAAAATAAGAGTTGCCTTACTGATGTCATTTGTCGTGGAATTGGTTACATTTTCAATGATTCATAATACTTACGGCATTTTTGTCATTATTTGTTTATTTTATTGCAATTTTTCAGGTGACCTTGCTTAAGTAATACATGTTAAACGGCGTATATGACGATTCCTGGATTCTGAATATACTGGTTATGACTCCTGTTACTATCTGCCGGTGTGAAACATCAATTTTTATTGCTTTCTATTAGTCATTCATAAAATTCATCACATTTGTTTACGTCTTTATTTTAAAAGTACATTTCGGTGTGCTAAAAATCATAAAAAAACTTGTAACTTACATATCTAGGGTAGAAAGCCAAAAGGTCGGTAGTGATTATTTCGAATTTTACAAGAGAGCAAAATAAAGTTCTGTCAATCTGATTTTGTCAATAATGTCCTTAGGTTTTCACGGCCGTTCAGAATCTTCTATGTATAGTTTTCTGGGATATTCTGCCGTGTATATGTGACCTCATCAGGGCTGATGATGGACCCTGCAATGGGATCCAAAACGTCGGCCAGAGAGGTCATATGTACACGGCAGAATATCCCAGAAAACTATACACAGATGATTTTTTCAATGTTTCTTCTATTATTAAACGATTTCCATATTTGTTTATCCAAAAAACATACGGAAATCGTTTAATAATAATATAAATATTGACAAAATCAACTTGACAAAATATTATTTTGTTCTCCTGTAAAGTTCGAAATAATCACTAAAGCCCTATTGGCTATCTAACCCCAGTGCGTGTAAATTGTCGGAAACATAAATTACCTATCATTACGAAACAGCTATTTTTATTGCTTTCTATTAGTTAGTCATTCATAACATTTATCAATGATGTTTTCGTCTTTACTTAAAAAGTACGTGTAGGTACACTTACTAAAGTAAATAAAAAACTCGTAACTTACATGTGTAGGTAAATTGTCGGAAGTACAGTTTACCTACATGTAAGCAAATACATTTAAATCAGCATCTCTGACAGGTGTCTCGTTATCGTTACATTTTTTGTGCGTCATTGATCAAGGGGCTCGATTTTATATATTTTTTTTGTATTTTATTTGTAGAATACCATATTTATTTTTAATGAAATTGAGGATGAATTAAAATCTAAAAAAATGTATTTCTTTAAATTAAATTGATCTTAAATTTTATTAAAAAGGAGTATTTCTGAGTGATGAATCAAGTCTTCGTTGCCCTATTACTAGCTCTTGGATTCATTTCCTTACATGAGTTGGCACTAGAAATCCGTATTATCTGTTACTTGTGACATGTTAACTTTGTTTGGGATAACAAATATCTGAAGATAAATATCGTTCAGAGTACCATTAAGCTTATTGCCTTGACTTTAATCTTGCTTACACTATTGATAAATAAATCCTATATTAAACGATTTCCATATTTGTTTATCCAAAAAACATACGGAAATCGTTTAATAATAATATAAATATTGACAAAATCAACTTGACAAAATATTATTTTGTTCTCCTGTAAAGTTCGAAATAATCACTAAAGCCCTATTGGCTATCTAACCCCAGTGCGTGTAAATTGTCGGAAACAAAAATTACCTATCATTACGTAATACGTATTTTTATTGCTTTCTATTAGTTAGTCATTCATAACATTTATCAATGATGTTTTCGTCTTTACTTAAAAAGTACGTGTAGGTACACTTACTAAAGTAAATAAAAAACTCGTAACTTACATGTGTAGGTAAATTGTCGGAAGTACAATTTACCTACATGTTAGCAAATACATTTAAATCAGCATCTCTGACAGGTGTCTCGTTATCGTCATTACTTAATCAAATAATCACTCTCATTTCCACAAGGAGATGAAATCATACATTATAATTCCTATTGTCCGAATATGCTAACTTAGAGTGTGGTGTATAGTAAGTAGATACTATATATTTATATTTATGTAATGTAAATTGTATTGTATACATAAATATTGTATACAGTATTTATGCGCGTGTGGATTTTTCACACATAATGAGAAAATTTACAAACAATGTATTATTTATCTCCACGCAGATTCTTTGTAAGATTACGTAAAGTTATAATTGCAAAAATAAAGCATGAATGTAAATGATATACCTATGTTGGCCTCACAAAATGGGCATCATATAAATATATTTCTACTGTGTTCTTTTGCATAAAAATAAGCCACGTACATCTTCATATAATTTTTGATAGATACATCAAGTGTCATAATAAAAATATTAACTTTATATCAAATTTCCATTTTTTCTGATACTTATGATATGTGGGGTATAAAAGCTAAGACAGTAATCAAGTATTACTAATTTATCAAGTACTTAATTGTAGATTTTATAGTAAACAGCTAATAAGTTTACAGGTTATAAGATTTTGGAAGGGATAAACACGTAAAATCGCGAATTTAGTACAATTAAAATTGGTAATCCTCGGCGACTGCATTCAAAATATATTTTTTTTAATTTTTGGATATTGCGCCGAGGGTTACTGATTTAAAATGTACTGAATTTTAAATTTAATGTGTTTTTCCTACCAAAATCATGTTGCCTATAAATTTATAGGCTATGTTTCTTAAAATCTCGAATTCAGTACATAAAAAATTGGTAATCCTCAATGACTGCTTTCAGACTCTTTTTGGATATTGCACAAATTTTACGTTTTTTTGTCAATATATCTTAAAACGTAATTGAAAACTATTTTCTGAAAATTTTGGACTAGCACAACAACAATTTTTATGGGATATTCAAAATTCGTTAACTTTAATATACCTTTACTTAAGTCAAATAATATAATAACATTACAAGAATTATTTTTTATATATCTGCAAATCATTTTATTTGACTTGTACGGAAGCGTATAATTTTGTATATTCGATATAAATTACTTTAATGATTTTCTAACGTTTTACAAAAGATAAGCTGGGAATATTGAAAAAAATTCAAACTTTGATGTCGCTTATCTCAGTAAACGACGATTTACATTTCACCTAAAAAGTGTAAAGAATATTCTCTATTCAAAATTGAATGAAGACTCCCCAAACTTTTTTCTACTAGCTACGAGACATCTTCTATAGTGATAATCTGTTCAAATTTTTTTTTAAATAATACTTGCATTTAGAGCAGAATTTATCAGAAGCCTGGAAATATACAACAATTTAAGAAGTTTTAACACAAGTCTAAATATTATTGTTCAATATTATGTTCATATTGTCACAAGATTTGATGAAGATTTCCGAACACTTTGTATATTTTAGAACTATTTGGAAACGACTGGGAACTGGTGGAATGCTCAGAAATATGCAAAAAGATTCGAGAGAGAAAAAAATATAAGCCGCGCGTAAGGGATCCATTTTGTTTTTGACAGCGACAAGACCGTAGATCCCGGGCGAATATCGTAGGATGCGAACGCGTGCGAATTGATATCCGAGCGAACATAGACAACAAAAATGAACAAATAATAGTACCCGTGTGTAATATACTAGAAAGAGTAGCTTGTTGGTCTTGTGGTTAGGACACTCGCCTCGTGATCTAAAGGTCGCGGGTTCGTATCTCACTCCAGACTAGCAAGTTAGTCCTATTTTCATAGCACAAGCGTTTAGCTTAGTTTGAAAATAGTAAAAATATTCATGTGACACGTATTCCGTGTTTGCATCTCTATTTAAAAAAAAAAAAAATAATAAATATACTAGTGACGAATTAGTGCGAATTACGGAATAGTGTTCCAGTTAAGTTTGTGTATTAAATTAAAGTTTAATTAATTTGAAGTGTTCCATTTGGATCCCACCACTGCGAAAAAAAAAAAAAAAATATATATATATATATATACCTATATATTTTTTTTTAATCTATTCACTATAATGATTTCGCTAGTAGGTACCTAAAACTTCACGACCAAGTAAGCACAAATCTTCAAGAAAAAATTAAACATGTAGACTTGATACCTACAACACCAATATTCTCATTCAAAAACGTACCTATTCATTGTGCGATGTCACTAGCATAAAAATGAGTCAGAAATTCTTCAATAGTTTATTTAGGTAGGTACAAAAACATTTTCATGACATTTTTAAAATAATTTTAAATTCTGTTCACGTTCCATGTTTCTTAAGAAATGCGTATTTATTGATCATTTAATTTGTATTTTAAAATTATTCAAACGTTTGTTGACACACTTTATTTTTACGGGTATAATAACTTACACCAAGATACAGTTTGTGTCTTTTGAAGAAGAGTGCTGCATGTGATGAACATTTATAAGAGATTAGATGACCGACCATATTAAGATTGTAACATCGTGTACAATTTGCAGTTTTTTTCATAAAATTGCTAACGTTTTGCATAATACATAAATTAATAAACGATATCGACCAAAAGCCTGTCTATAAAAACTTTCAGTAGTATTTAACGAATTGGTTAATTAAATTACGTTACATGTTATATCTTATTATAATGTTGCGGCAAAAACATTCCATAGAACATTCCAGAACTATCCAGCATAGTCGAAGGATCCAGAATCATCTATGTAGAATACTTCGAAACGTTGCCGATCAAACTAGCATTATGAAGAAGATTCTGGAACCTCAGCCGCGATAAATCACGAACGTTCAAAAATATTCTAGAAACACGCACGCACGTCTTTTCAACAAATGGATGAACTTTGTTAACTTTTTTTTAATCGTTTATTGCAATGTTGTTATTATTGCGATGCGTGTGGTTTTAAAAGTACGCATTTTAATGCGGTTGAGTGAATAGGGATGGGAGTTTTTAAATATCTGTAATAAATTGATTTAAATTAACGATATTAAAAAGGTATTTCATATGACTTTAAACTTGTCTAGTACTCTGATTACTACCCAGGGTACCAAGGTATCCATACGGTATTTATATTCTCATTCAGTGATAGACATAAATTTCACCATCAGATTTAGTTTTATTGTAAAAATGAATCATGCTCGGTTTGTTTTTGAGTCCCGGCGTCACATCGCCATGATGCGGAGATGATAAAAGTATAACTTTCTTAAGTTTTTTTGGCACACAAGAACATTTTTTAACATTATTATAGATCCAAATAATAATAAATGATTGGATCAAGTTTTAGTTTCCTTTACTTTCGCCGGAATATACTTTTTATTTCGTCTCAATGTACGAACGGTTGCCATATTCCAAGATAAAATAATATGTTCTATTTTTTCACTTGATTCAGCAACATGACATTTTAAAAAACATTGATTGTATTATTTGTATAAATCTGCTTATATTATTTGATTAATTACATCTACATGTTTCAGAAATACCTTTTCATCGTTAGGGTGTTACAATATTGACGATAAATATATAATAAATAAATTGCACATGACACACTCAGATAGCTAGAATTGAAGATATAAATGAAAAAATCATTCAAAATTTACTAGTCAATGTCAAGCAAATAGCTATTTACAATACAGATATCGTTATGAGAAGCAATGACCTGTGATGTACAAAACAAAAGAATGCATGGGGAAATGTCCATTCAAGTAGAGTACCCAGGTACCCTGTGTGAAAAATTCCGGGTAGTAACATAACGATTAAGTATTTATTCATCTCCCATATATTTATTTTCATTTTGTTACTATCAATTAATTGTTGATTTTTATTTTTTAGTATACGTTTTATCCTAATGAAGGGACCATTGTCTTCCAAAGATGTTGGTATTTTCAACAAATTAGTGAGGAAAACAAAGCATATTTTTTTTTTTTAAATTATATTTTTTATTATCTTATTTAAAGCTCTTGATTTAAAAAAATACACTTGTCACACAAAAATGTGCTCGAAAAAGCATTTTAATATAATTAATAGATTCCCTGAACGCAGGTGACGACTAACTTACTACTATACCAGTTACCTATAATATTCTATGCATCACTATAAATAAAAAATTACATTTTTTAAATCATTGTTTCAATTTCATCATTATATTATATATCACTTGTCTAACGTTCAATAAATTAATATTAATTTAGAACAAGGAAAAATATCTAAATGAAATGGAAGATCTCATACTGTACCAGATCACATTTTGTAGTAGACAATGGAACACGCGAAGATATACGATGTTCAGATTAGTGGCTACTCAACGTTATCGTTGCATCTTAAGATACTTACTTATCTCTTAAAATATATAAATTATAATTAGCAATACATTATCAGCGTTATCAATGATGTACATAAGTACAATGTAGATTGCTATTTCAGAATTCGGATGTTTGATGTTTCTATATATGTAGAGAAAATAAAATACGTACATAGATAAAATACTCAATATGTTAGTATACTGGCTTATTAGGCCAGTGCTCACGTACGCAGCTGAGACCTGGTTACTAAATAAGAGTAATGAGCGAGCACTGGACGTTTTTGAAAGGAAAATTTTGAGGCGTATCTTCGGACAGGTTCTATAAAATGAAATTTGGCGCAGACATTCCAACAGTGAGCTCTATACTCTGTTTAAGGAGCCAAACGTCACAAATTTTATAAAACTGGGACGACTTCGGTGGCTGGGTCTTATGGAGAGAATGTCCGAGCATCAAGCACCAAAGTCCCTACTGAACTCAAGGCCAATAGGGCGACGGAGCTTAGGAAGGCCAAAATTAAGATGGAATGACAACGTCCTCATAGACATCTGTGCCTTGGAGCTTCGGAACTGGAGAGAGCTGGCACTAAACCGAGATGATGTGGAGGAAGATTATTGAGGAGGCCAAGACTTACCAAGTGTTGTAGTGCCAAGAGTGATGATGATGATAGATAAAATACTATCCACAAAATACATACTTATGTATGTATTTTTAGCAGTTTTGAAAATAAAATAATAAACTGGCTAAAAAATTCAGAAAGAAAGTACGCCGAGGAGGTTATTCACCCATGATAAAATATTTTATATTTTTTACTCTTCTGTACTTTAACTCTTCTTACCAAATGTATAATTTGATCCTATCTTTTATATTTATTTACTTTTATGTTGTTTATTGTTGTATTTTTTCTTTTCTGTTGTTTTATTAAGTAATGTATTATGTTATTAAAATATTTAATTATATATTATAGCTGCCCCAGAACATGTTTAACATAATGGGGAGTTAAAAGCTATTTGTAATTAAGTTAATATAAATAAATAAAAACAAATAAATAAAATAATTCAATTCAAATATGTAAGTTTTAAATAGTACACTTTTTAATGTCAATCGCTCATTTAGTAATTGAATTTAACTACAAGGATACAAAATATCAATAGAAATGATCTCGTTAGTAATAGTTCACAAGAAAACCGTTAAAAACCGAAAAACGTTAAAGTATTTATTATCTTCAGATTTCAGACGAAATTCCACTGAAATTTTCTCAGATTAGACAAAATGCTACATTAAACGTATACCAAAAAGGAAAAAAAGTCAATTGCATTGTGTTAATTGATAAGCCAGTTCATACAGGGCATGAGCCCTGGGCTACCCTATTAAGAATTTCATACACGTATAGCATATAAATAGCTTCGACTCTGTGAGACTTCTATAGTTAATCTAAATAAATAATTAACCCTCTGTGGACAAAATTTAGTAATTGTGTTCTCAGAACATACATAAATTATTGTTAAATAATAATAATAACAATAATAGGTCTTTATTTCAGCTTGTTGAGAATAGATTCTCACCTCGCCAAAAAGATAAACAGGGTGTCCCGAATCTCGACGTCAAGCCGAAATCAGGTGATGGGCCAAGTCATAATAGTTATCAGAAAAATATTTTAAAAACCTAAGTCACGTGTTTTAAAAATTATAAGCATTTAAAAAAAAAACTAAAAAATCTACCACCCTGTGACGGTCTTTTCACTCCTGTTGCTACAAATCTTTATTTTTCTTCATTTTTATTATTATTATGTAGTCCTGAATAATGCTTCTGTAAACTTTTGTCCAAAATTCAAAGCCAACTGCTCCATCTTGGAAGAAAATGTTACTTTTTGACCAAACCAAAATCAGTTTTTTTATTATTTTTTATTTTTTTAAATATTTTTCTGATAACTATTATGAATGCCCTATCACCCGATTTAGGCTTGAGGTCAAGATACGGGACACTCTGTATATACATTTAATTAAAAATGAAAAAAAATAACATCATACAAATAAAATTAGAAAAGAAATCATTCTGAAATTAAAAATAGAAAATAGTAAGTAAAAAAAAATTCTCTAAACACCGTGGAGAACAGTCACTGTTGCATAATTAGTGTCCATCTTTTGTGCATTGGAGAGTCAAACCACATAGCAGCTGCTTGAATAATGGAATTGCTAGACCCCCACATCCTCTTTCTTGCGCTACCTATCTTCAGTGGTTGGAGAGCAGCAAAGCCATGGAGCCTGTGTTCTGCGAACATTTGAGAGACCGATCATTATAAAATATATGTGCTGGTCTATAAAAGGAATAAAAAAAATTAATAACATTTTTCAGACGTATTCTAATGTATATGTTAAATAATTTGGAAGAATGTATTATGGAATCGATTATAGATGTCTCTATCATAGTTCATTCGAATATAAGAAAGAAACTGATTTAGGACTTTCAACAATTTAATAATGTATGGACGTTTTTCCGGTGGAATTGTGAACGTTGCACTTCGCAAAGTGATCACTTAAGCCAGGTCATACGGGTTATAAGCCCTGAGCCTCCCTATAGAGACTTCAATAAACGTTTCCCATATAAATAACTTCAATTAATTCAATTTTAATTTTATTTCATTTAATTTATTTAATTTTAATTAGGAATTCCATATGTTTTAGATAGAGGCTTTTTAACGGTATACCAGAAAACATACGGAAATACAAAATACCTTAATCATTAAAAATGAAAGGTTGAATGAAAGGAAAGGAATATAGTCATCAAACCATGACGGTCAATAAAATTATCTAGAAGGGCAGGTACTTTACCTACCTAAATATTAGGTTCTTTGTTTTTATTAATCCATAATGACATGTTTATAATTTAGATATTTATTTTTATATGACAATGTGTTTTGTATGTTAATTTAATAGATATTTACAATATTTTGTTGTGTCAACAAAATGTGTGTCAGCCCGTTATAAGTGTTATACGATCAAAATATAGTTTTTATCTTCTGTGTGTAGTTCTGGGATATTCTGCCGTGTATATGTGACCTGTCTGACCGACGTTTCGGATCCCATTTCAGGGCTGATGTGATGAGTATCTGATGATGGATACTCCAAAAGTAGGATGAAGTGTGTGTACAAGTAACAAAAGCGATCTTACAGATCTAAAGAGGAAACATGTTCCAAAAATTAATTTTTCTATTGATCACGCATAGTTATGAAACTTGAAGACATGTCCAAAACCTTAGTTAACTTGAGAACAATAATGTATGGAGAAATAATTGCTGGGCATCTAAAGGTAAAAAATAACAGGAAACCTTGAAACCACGAATGATTCAAATAATAACGAATCTTAAATTTTTCCACCCAAACAAATAAAGCACGAGAGGTGTCTTTTTAGTGAAGAAGTATATGGTACTTTCATGCGCAAGCGTGATTTTTTCCCGCCCGCATGCCGGCGGTCAGCCTCTGAGTGAAGAAGTCACCATCGAATTGTTGATTGACAGTCTTCGCATCTGATTCAGGTTCTCTTTGTCAAACACAGAAGTAACCTTGTATGTCTAGCTTTCTACTCTCCCGCTATGGCTCCGTATGACTTTTGGCTATTCTCCAAGTTAAAAATGCCCTTAAAAGATAACCGATTTGAATAAAGAGAATACTATGTGGAACACCTGAACTCCATTCCAAAAGACGCGTTCCAGAAGTGCTTTCATCAATGGCGGGACGGCTGGGAGAAGTATGGGATTTTCCAAGGTGGGCAATTGCAACTTTTTTTAGGTCTCAATCCTAGGATTGGTCCGCAACAAGCACTCGTTATCTCCACTCCTCTCTCTCACCTGCCAGCCTCTTCATTTCTTGGTAGGAGCTACAGCGCACATCTCCGATAATCTGGTCTACGTAGCTTAATCTCGGGCGGCATCTATAAATTGTTGCCTTCAAAATTTCCCTCGACGATGGTAAAAAGCAGGCCCGGATGCCATGACGGATTATGGCCTATCTAAATTGCTCGTTGTTGGGCGATTCTGTTCAGGAGCCACCTCTTTTCGCCTTCCCTGCTCAACACCTCAAAATAAATCGAGGGACACTTTTAAGTTTCGAACCAGATTTCTAATTCTTTTTTTAATCTTCTCAAATTTTTTTTTTGTGTCTGTCGGTAATATTTAAGACGATCTTACTAGTAATTGAGATATTTTATTATGATTTACATTCCTACCTACTTCGTTATTACATGGAAGAAAAATGGTTAACTAGTTTTGTAAAATTCATATTTTTATCTTTTAAATATTGAATTTGAGATATTGCTGTCTTTGCTGTGGGTAGGCAATCATGGCCTAAACCCAAAAATGGTACTAACTCAAATACCTAAAATTTTGAGTTACTGCCTCGTTCGTTGGGGCAGTCGAAATGTGTTCTTTATACACACTGTAGGAAGGTTAAATAAATAAAAAATTGCCGACCAAATGTTCGACATTTTTAAAAAACAGTAAGTATACTGTTATTTGAATGTCTGTAAGCAATAGGTTTCCAGGAATACTGGGCAAAACAACGTTGTTGATCAATAAATATAACGGAGAAGCAATCAACCTCCAAAGGTATAAAAATTATTGTGGTCGTGTACAAGGACGGCTGGTGTAAATATTTTCACTAGAGTCCGGAATTCCGGTCATCTTGTTATTTTATGAATAACATCATTCGGTCATTTTCCTTGTCATGTGTGTCTAATGTAGCCTTGTGCATATTATTGTTTACATTAGCATTTAATTGACTCTTAAAACGAAGTCTAGACATTATTGGCCGTGATAGCAAATAAGGTAGCCGATACGAGTCATTAGTCACACTCGTAAAGGGTCGAATTTATTACATGGTGTTGCTTAATTCGTAATACTCAGAAAAATTAATAGTTATGCACTATATAATCTTTGAAGTTAGTGATGTAAAGTATTTTTTGATGCGAAACAGCTAAGCGCGTGCAGTTTCTATGGATTGAATGAAATTGTACGCTTTGGGAAGAATGCAAAATTAAAAATTACGCTATGTATTTAAATCTGAATTAAACAAAAATAATTATGAGAATATAATGAGATACCTTATTTTTTTTTTTTTAAATATTGAAGAAATTGAATTTAAATAAATATTATTATTAAGTTCTGCAGCTTATGTGTTATTTTATACGTGACAGCTGTTTCGGCTTGTAAGGCCATTATCAAACAAATAAATATAAGGCCATTATCAAACAGATAAAGATAAGGCCATTATCAAACAGATTGACTTTATGATAATAGCCTTTCAAGCTGAAACAGCTGTCACATTTAAAATAACATAACCTGCAGAACTTTATAATAATATTTATTAAAATATAATTTATTTTTAATTTCCTCAAAAATAAACATTCTACAAACTAAACATAAAAACCACAAATACTTACTTACGTACTTTTACATGTCGGTTCCTAAATAATAAGTAGGTATGCGAAATTTGGGTTCGACCTATTAGACGGTTCAGATGGTATAGATTGGTAATGTATCGTGAGGAGAGGGTAGGTTAAAAATGAAAATAAAATTAAAAATTAAAAAAAAAATAGTTAACAAGAAAAAGTAATTAAAAAAATCAAGGAATAAAAGTTACGGAAAGAAAAACAGATAGAAAGGCAAAGACATTATTTTTATCGGAATAATTCTAATTAATGCAGCTTATTTCAAAGTACTGACTGCACGCTGCTGAAAATATCATATTTTTTATTTCTTCTTACTCTTCAACAGGCCAAGAGGCCCAATTACAGAAGCTAAACACATCACAAAACACCCAGACTTGAGTATATCACAGAGATTAATTATTGTGACCTCACCGGTTATTTTTGTTGTGATATTAAGCTAGCTTCTTATTTTTGAGACACCGTTATTTTACTTTTGTTAAATTCACTGAGTAAAATAAAAGCCATTATTGTTTTTTACTGAAAATTTTTATATGTATTTTTAGATCTTTGATTTGCTTTATTTGTTTTGTAAGGGCGGTTTGGGTATCAAGCAGGTAAATGACACTTGGAAAAGATTTAGCAGTATTATAGGTTGTCTTGTAACCTATTAAATATTTTATGATTGTTGAGCGGTAATATTCCACGATGTATGGGTATTTCTTACGGTCATATGTATATATGCTAGGCGAAATAGTGTACACTACAAAATTACCATACAGTTCACCCAGTTTACGATTAGAATGAGAAACAAAATTACTGCGAGGTGTCTACAATTACAATCTTTACTATCCTCGGTAATTGACATTTTCAAGATAAGATAAGATAAATAAGCTATTTATAAAATGATTTTCTTTTTATAGAGCTTTCTATCGGAGGTCGGCAATCATAATGACTATATCGCCAAGCGAAACAACTCAGTCGAGTTGCGTTGATACCAGTCCCTAAAGTTATTCAGCCATGAGACGCGGTGTCTTCGTAAGCTTCTTGTTCCAATTACTTTTCCCCTGGATGATGAGTTAGTCAAGACTATACTTTGGTCTCCTCATAATATGTCCGAGGTACTTAAGCTTTCTTATCCTGATGATCCGCAGCACTTCTTAGGCTTTTTCCATACGCCGGAGGACATCAACATGCGTAGAAGTCTCACAGAGACGAAGCTATTTATTTATGAGAAAAATGGATCTTTGATACGATGACTCAGGGCTTCCAACCTGTATGAGCTGGCTTACGTAATCACTCTACGCAATGCAATGTTCACCAATTCCATCGCAAGAACGTCCACACATTATCAAAATTTTAAAAGTTCTATGTATGTTTCGAATCAAGAATATTTCATATATTGCACGGGTCTCTGCTGGAGACATCTGTTGTTATTTTTTTCTCATTAACAAGTTAGTATACGTACGTTTCGCAACTGTTAATGATGCTTCTATAATTTATCCTTAATTAATTCATTATCCTCCAGGAGACCACATCCAGTAACTGTGTTCTTAGAACATACTTTCATATAAATATATTGTTAAAATGTACATTCAGTTTGCATCTATAAAGCCATATTCCAAAGCCCTGGACTTCACGGATTAATTCATGGTTTGGTGTCCATGCATCCACTCCATATTAGAAAATGCCGAAAATGTAAAATCGAACCGCACGCTTTCTCTCTTGCAGGCTTAGGTAAAGGTTAGTCAACAAAGGTCTCGTACTGAGAAACGCACTTGTTGCCATCTCTGTTCGAGCTCTCACTTCTAGAGATGGATCCCATTTCACGATCACTCAAGTACCCAAATACTTGTACGTAACTTTTTCTATTGGTTTATTGTTGTTGACTATATTTGGTATCGAGTAATATGATACGAGAGTTATTTAAGGAACAGGTACTAAACTTATACTCTTCAGGGTTATTCTCATTAATTATATCATAACAGGAACTGCGATCTTGTTTATAAATTTAGAGAAATCCTTGGTGTATTCACATCACTAGCATAAAATTTAATCTAAACATCATCAGTATTATTCATGGTTAGTACTTATTTAAGATGTTTTTCAATATAAATTGTAAGTACCTAATCGTAATATTAAGCATTTGGATATGGGTACATTAGTTGACAATTTAGGTCAAATGTATTTGATTGATATACATAATGCAATTACTTGTCTCAATGATTAAATACAACCCAAATATGTTCTGACCTTGGTCATTATTATTTGATAGGTGTGTATTGCATAATAATTTAATATTACTACGCATTTCTGGATTATGTTATATTTAGTAAAAATGTATGAAAATCTCTTAAAAATATACCGTTCAGACAATTAATTATTCAGACATTTAAGCATATATTTACATAATTTTTTATATTAATTGGTGACTTAGTTAGCTGGCGTAGGATATCTGATTATTAGGTAAGTGGTTTAAAATAATTATCCACTGAATAGTAAATATCGATACGATACTACCAAAATATTGTAGCGAGACTGTATAACAACGATGTCACGCAGCGGCGGTCAGTCAACCATGACCGCAGACTGTTTCGCACGCAATCCATAGTCATTCATCCGTGAACGCGTTATCTCTCTAGAGAATTCTATGATATTCCATCACATCGTAAAATTCTACTTGGAATCATCTAGAACTTTCCGCAGGCTTCCAGTTACCTCTAGATAAACCTTTTGAAGGAATTTTGATATAAAAAGAATCACGCGACGCGGGCTCAAGCAATTCGTAACGATAACATTGCAACATGTGTTGCGTAAAACAGTGAGATCAGTGATTAGTGATATTACAACACGCGATATTAGGTAGTAAGCAAACAAACAGTGTGACTACCAGGAAGAATAAAGGAAGAATACTGAGGCGAATACTTTCTACAAGCGAACAATGAACAGAATTTACCAATAAACCTTTCGAGGTGGGTGCGGGCTTATTTTTTATTGAAGAGAGATTTGATTATTTACTTATAGTGCTAGAGGGCAGAGTTTTAAATTTTTTCCTTTACATGGGTGATAACAGAGCTAGCATAAATGTAAAATGATGGACAAATTCTTTGACAAATTTTTTTCCATTAATGTGTCGTTGCATTTGCATATATGACACATTTATTTTATGCGATACATAGGAGTACCTATGTATCGCATAAAATGATTAATATAACGAAAATAATGATTCGTAATTCATAACCTTTCTCAAACCGTCTCTTGATAATGAAAGGTTAGGATTGATAAACTAAACAGAAGGTACAAAGTGTAGGTATCTACATACATAACATACCTACAAATGTTTGTATATTATTTGTCTTACTATAGATGGATCAGTAAGTATACTGATCCATCTATAGTAAGACAAATAATATACAAACATTTGTAGGTATGTTATGTATGTAGATACCTACACTTTGTACCTTCTGTTTAGTTTATCAATCCTAACCTTTCATTATCAAGAGACGGTTTGAGAAAGGTTATGAATTACGAATCATTATTTATAATGTACATATTTCGTGTATTGTCTAATTCTTATCATTTATTTAACTTAAGTAAACGTGGATTACTTAATCCTTTTAATTTATGTTTACTGCAATCATTTTTCAGTTCAATATATTCGAAATTATTAACATATTTCTTCCATGCAGAATATTTAATCTAATGCTTATCTTTACTGTTAAGAGGTTTATCTTCAAACATATGTCTTTATTACTTTACGTTGTTCACTTATGATCTGTGACCGAATATAAATTGAAATCTTTCTAATATATGTATAGTGATTCCCAGATGTCTTTTGTCTCCCTGATTCTTGCTTAAAATCCATACTTTAATGATTAGATTGTATCTGAAGTTCAACGAAGAAAGAACGAAAAGTCTGCTTGTTCCTTCGGTACATCTCCTTGAATATTGCATAATTTTGTAGTAATTATATATAAAAACACTATTTTTTTTTTCCACTATTTTCATATCACACACATATGAAAATAGGTGCTTTTTTTATTTATTTCAAAAAAATCCTTGTTTACAATATATAGGTACTTAATAATAATTTAACAATAAAAATATAAGATAAGATTCCACAATTTTTTTTTGATAGATTTGTGGATTATGCCACTCTACTAGGCTAGCCTGTCCCAGAGTGGCGTTATAGAACACAATTATAATTTTTTTTAATTCGTCAATAATATTTGTTTTCATAAGGTACTAATTATAAAGTATCAAGTTCAATGTTAGTGATAGGTTGAGTTAGTCCTAAGTCCTAGTGTAAATATGTGTAGAATATTGTTTAATGTAAAAAGGGTTAAAGTTTTGTTTAAGATTATTAATTAATTTATTTATTTATATAGGTATATATTTTTATTTATAGACATTATTATGCAATTACATTAAGTAAATTTTCAGTTGCTGTTCTACTTTTAGAGGTAAGCCAGTTGTTTGCTAAAGCTTTAATTTTATTAATTGAATATATTCTGAGTGTCGGGAAGTCTGTTTTTAATATGTTAAATATTTATTTTCTTCTACAGGTGAGCGTAGACTGAAGCATATGGGAGTGTGCGTCTGGTATATAGGTTACTCTTTTCATTTATATACTCTTTTCAAATAAAAGAAGTGAAAAAATAATGTTTTCATATATAATTATTCAAAATTGATTGTCACATTGAGTATATCAAGTACAAGTGAGTATATCACATTTGATATATATATATAATATATATATATATATATATATAGATATATATCTATATTATATATTATATATAATATATATATATATATATATACATAATATGTATGTATATACATTTCTCTTCATATAAAATTGAAAAAAGTAAAAATTGTACGATATAACCTGCTAGTTGATGACTAATGAATGTATAACTACAGTTTCTGAATCCTAAAAGAGTAAAAAACTAATATCTAACATAAAAAACAATACAGAGATAGACGCATAGATTTAACTGATACATCTTAGCCGGGTCTTTTCTTATCGGTTTGAGTTATCTTAAAAATCGTATCTTCACCGCTATTATATAACATTGTACACTTCGTCAATTTTGACGTGATGTAATTTGACAGACAACCGGCTTTTTGGAAATTAAACCACTTTCTGCGGCCAAGGTAAGCTCTTTCTGCCTACGCCTCGGCTGCCTTTTATCTTCCCCTGCATAATGAATTACGAGATATCATATTTCTCACTGCGGAGACTGTGTCCAAGACATGCATGAATGACTTATTCATGCGTCTTCACTGGTAATGTTGTCAAACCAGGTGATCTTTGGCATAGTACATACAGCCGCATCTGAAATGCCGGTAATCTTTTTTTAATGGTGGCTTTTTTGACGGGTTCGTGGATATGGCATAGAATTTCATAGATCTCCTGTGAGTTCTCAGAATTGTATCGCATTTGTAGATGAGTTTTTTTTTCTCTATAATCATACGAAATATAAACGGAATCCTCTTAAATGGATTGCGTGACCCATTCAATAATAAGTTTGCTTTCTGCGTCATTTAAAATCTGTAAATATAATAAATAAATTATAGGACAGTGAAAAAAATTTATAAATATTTTTGATATATATTATTACTTATGTAGGTATCTTAGGTTAACGAGCTCAGCAACACACAATTTATAAAATTGGGAAGACTTTAGTAGCTGGCTTATGTGGAGATAAAGACTGAATAGCACATTGAATTTCCTGCTGAATACTAGACCAATAGGACGAAGGAGCTTAGGAAGGCCAAAATAAAGATCATGTATTGGAAAGACATATCGGCCTTGGAGATTCAGGACTGTAGAGAGCTGGCGCAAGACCTCTCTAGATCAGTGGTGGAAGAATCTTTGGTAGGCCAAGTCCTACCAGGAATTGTAGAGCCACCTCTACTATAATCTACTCATTGATAATAGTGATGGAGGTGTCTTAGGTGTAATTTTATTACATCCTTTCTTTTAACTCGTCTGCTTGCTTGTTTTCTTGACTAAAAAATTTTGGATCGATTTCTAACCCTTTTCCCGTGATCCGATCGGTCTGAAACTTTGCAAGCAGACTCTTGGCGACGATAAAGAAGATCTATCAAATTTTCGTTAAAAATATAATAATTATAATATAATTTTGGATTTTTAGAAAATATAATTGATTTTTTTAAAATTGGAAACCATACAAATGTTTTATTATTACCAACAGCGGCCTGACGACGTCACGGAATATTTAAAATTTGAATTACTCCGTCGGTATATGTAATAGGTACTTCACTACGAATTTCGAAAATTTATGACAATTGGTTCACAGATGACAGCAAAATTCACAAATATATCAAAATCTTGATTAAATTGACTGACAAATGTTTTTTAGAATTTAATCTAATAATAAGCATGAAGTGTCATATCAAAGCTCAAAACATCTGACATTTTAGAAATATAAGTAAGTTTAGTGTTTTGTTATATGTTTTAATTCGTCTTTAATTGTTGTTATATTTTACAAAGAAAGGGAGTATAATAAAAACTTGGTTTTTATGGGTTAGTTTTTTTTTATTGTTAAAACCACGAATCGTTTTACGACTGCGATTAGGTTTGTGTATGCCGGAATAATCTATTCGAATTTATTTTTAAAGTTCTTTTATGAAATAACCTATGCAATGTGTTATTATTATATAATATATATTTTAGCGCCCTTGAGGTGAGTACTCACGAAAACGGCGCAATACAAATGATCCAAATATTATTCAAAATTAAGATAAATTATGTAAGTTTCAAATAGATGAATCTATTTATATGAAAAACATGTATGAAAGACTTTAAACAGTGCCCCAGGGCTTATGACCTGTTTCACCCCATTTAAGTGATCACTACATAATGAAACGTTCAACAATTCCACCGTGAGAACATCCACACTTATCAATTTTTTTCAATGTTTTTTTCAATGTTGTTTATATATTCTAAATCTGTTTCTTTCATTTATTCGAATAGACTATGCTAGAAAGATTTACGATCTTTCAAAATCTATTATTATTAAATGTAGTATTAAATTTGGGCTTAGTTTTATAGATTTTTAGATATTTTTTCCGAAAGATTATGATAATTATTACGTGCTATTCTACGACATGAAGTCACACCTCCAAACGACAGTTGATTTCTCTTCATAATTAATTAATGTAACAGCTATTGCGGGTCCGCCTTGGCGAAAATGCAGTGGTGTCAAAACGTTAAAAATAATCAGAATGGTCATTACAAAATTTGGCTTATTGAAATTTATAATCATAAATGTTCATGGCGTATAAATTTTCCAAGAATGTAGAATAAGGGTCCAGAACCTCTAACAGGATGTAAGAGAACATTCATAATGAAAAATGTATGCGTGCTGAATACTAATATCTGTGCTATCGTAAATCCTAGCCTTTATTGCTTGTATGCGTATTAAAATCACGAATAAATACTACCATTGTATTGTAATGGCGTGTTTCTGTGTATCATGAGACAATTAATTGTATTCTTTGTTTATTTGTATGTGTACTACGTTGCTTGTGGACAAATACATGTGTAATTATCTATGTAAGACTGTGTATATAAGTAGGTAAACAATAATAATTACATATAATTTGCAACGATGAAGAGATATTATCTCAACTTATTCATTCTATGATCTAAGTCCTAATATAATGTTAAAATCACAATAAAAATCAATAAAAGGTGTATCCCGTGTACACATAATGATTTAAAGTAAAATATCAATCAACAATCCTGAGCCGACCTTGCAATTTCGGGATTCGATTTGATTATCCCAGGATCATTCTTGGAATTTTCCAATTAGATGGTCATGTATTTGCTCATTATTGTTTCATTTACATGAACAATCTAAAAACGTATAAAATTTACGTAAGATATATTTATATGATACGTAGATACGTAAATTGATAAGGTTACAATGACAATGTAAAATAATATTGCGATACTGATAAACAATAATAGTGATGTGAAACAATATGATCTTGATCTAATTTTGGTATCAAAATATTGATCTCGGATAATAAGTAAATAATCATCACGTCATTTCATCACAGGGGTAGGCAGAGAATATAAAACGCCGCATTCTTCTGTCTTGACCTACCACTTTTTTACATTCATCAAAATTTATATTCACTATCCGTGTACACAGGGTTATTTGAAAAACATTAATAACCTCGCAGGACTATATTCTTCTTCCTTACACTGTCCCAACTCATTGTCTAGGTAGGCTGTTGGGGTCGGCTCTTCTCGTTCTCAGGCTGTATCTTCTTCGGTTCTGGGTATCGCTTTCATCCAGGCCGTTTCTCCGTAATATTTTGCAGTATTGAGTCATCCAGGAGTTCTTTGGTCTTCCTCTGGAAGACTGTCGATGAAGCTCCATAGACATTGCCTACTTCGCTGTGTTGTCTGGTGGTCTCTGTCTTTTGTGTCAATACCATCTCCCAGGACTATATTCCTGCCTTGATTATGAATTGAAAAGTTTCAAGCAGCCATGACCTAATTTCAATTATTATGGAGTTTTGCAATATCAAATGTGCATTTTTTTCAATATTTCTGACTTATTTTTTTCAAAACGTTGTATTATCATTGGAATGTTTTCCTATTGGAATTTGAACGTTATTATTATTTAATTTGACTTGTATTAAAGGGAATGAATTTTTCATGTTCCATGTAAGTTACTGTAATGATGGTCAAAGGTTTTACAAAAAATAAGTCAGAAATATTGAAAAAATATTAGGTCATAGTTACTTGAAAATTTTCGACTCATAATTAAAGCAGGAATATAGTCCTGCGAGTTGATAAATGTTTTCCAAATAACCCTGAACATTGGACACACTGATCACCAGGCACTGCAGATCAGTTTTACTATTAGCTACTCTCACTGCATCATCAGCATATACTCGTAGCAGGCAAGGTGTGATAAATTCATCTATTCTCGCCGCAACATCTAATTCCTACTGTTCTCTCGTACAATTATCCATACACAAGTTGAAAACCTATTGTGAAAACCAAAACAACTCTGTTTTTTTGTAATATCAGACTGTGGCGTGAATGCCCCAATAATTCTACTTTGCACGTACTGGGATGCAATGGGCATGATGACAGTATTAAAGAATAAGTGATTTTAGAGAAGAAAATATTGTGCACGGATGAAAAAAACGATCCAGTTTTAATGTACACATTGAGATTAATAAGATCTATACCTATAAAACTCAATGTCTGTCTGTCTGTCTATTCTCTATACAAATCCACACCGTTTGTCCGATTCGATTCAAATTTTGCATACTTATGCTTATGGCTTTGAGGCAACATTCTCATACCCCTTCCCGTCTCCCTGACATATTTTCGATGCAAATCTGTACCGTTTGACCGATCGGACTCAAAATTTGGAAACTTTAGGACTCGGCGAGTAACATAGGCGATATTTCCTATTCTCATACCCCTTCCCATTCCCCTGACATATTTTCGATGCAAAACTGTACCGTTTGACCGATCGGACTCAAAATTTGGAAAATTATTCGTTAGGACCTGGTGGGTAACAAAAGTGACAATTCCTCCCTCCCCTTTTACCTTTTACTCTCCCCCTGTTATATTTTAGATACAAATCTGTACCGTTCGACCAATCGGACTCAAATTTTGGAAACTTATTCTTTAGGACCCTGTGGTTAACATTGGTGACATTTCCTCCCTATCCTTTTACCCTTTCCTCTCCCCCTGATACATTTTCGATGCAAATCTATACCGTTCGAATCTTAACTTTGTTTACCCTCACAATTTTTTTTAATCTTAATCCTTAACCCGTGCAACGCCGGGTATGAACAGCTAGTTTTTAATAAAATAAAAGTACAAAATTGTACAATCCGCCATTTTAGCTGAAACGCCGGTCAGAGCGAATTGGAGCGAATGACGTCACGCCTCTGTACCCTTCACCGTGTCTATGAACTGCTGTCATAGACACAATGCAATGTTTACCAATGCTTGACGTCACGTAGACGAAATGACAGCTGCGGGCGTTTTTGGGCGAAATTAAAAATAGGTAGATGAAAATGCAATTATTTGCGTAAAAACTTAGTTTATTACTGAAATAATGTTATTTTCGGTAATATTAGACGAGTACCTACATTATAGAAGACTATTACATGCCCATTGCCTGTATCAGCTTATATTTACCTCCGTTCAGAAAAAAAAATATTGCTCTGGTCTCATCACTTGACTATCAGTGACTCTAGAGTGATAGGGACTGAGCCCCCTTGTCTGCGTAATCTAGGATATGGCGGTTGATTATGATTGATCCCCCAAGAACGGTGTGTTCCTCGAATTAATAATTCTATTATTTTTTTGTAATTTGAATTTTTTTTGTTAAATATTATTTTGAATTTTGAAGTAAAATAATTTTTTTATAAAATATATAAATATTTGTAAAAATTGGGCCGTTTTTATAAATTAATAGTTTTTTCTTGTAAAAATTGGATTGATGCCTCTCTTCTAATATTCCAAATATTCCATATGTAGGTACTAATAAATACTTAATACTGCACTTTAAAAACATGGTGGTGACATATGTGTATTCAATGTCATTGGAATTACTATTTTTCGACCACAGATGGCTATAGTACAGTTCTTTATCAAATATGTGAAAGAAGAAAAATAAATAATTTTATATAAAACATTACGAAATTTGGTATTGTGTAGATATAGTTACAGTGGAATTGCTGAATGTTGCATTGAGTAAAGTGATACAGGTTATAAGCCCTGTGGTCACCATTTAAAGACTTCCATACATATTTCACATATAAGTAGCTTCGTCTCCGTGA
This sequence comes from Agrypnia vestita, assembly GCA_016648135.1. Lineage (NCBI taxonomy): Eukaryota > Metazoa > Arthropoda > Insecta > Trichoptera > Phryganeidae > Agrypnia > Agrypnia vestita. Next base: position 11,654 of record JADDOH010008100.1, on the reverse strand, counting down.
GACTTTTATGATTTATCTTTAGAAGACAGTATACTTGCAGCGGATGTTGAAGGCTTTAATTTTAAATAAATTAAATTAATCAATTTAAAATAATACTACGATCCATTTTAAGTGATAATAAAAACTTTAACAAGGTTGTTATAAATACCTAAATGAAGGCCGGAATCCGAGATCGGATTCTATATTATATTATTTATTGAAATACGGATGATTTTGTTGCCTTAGGTGAAAATTCGAAGAAAAAAATATCAACCACATACATACAAAAAACATACGTATAATATGTAGAAGCATGGATAAACAAAGAAATGTGCGTACTTTGTTCTTATAATGAGAGTACTAATTCATGTACATAATAATATTTATAATAATGCATCTAATTCATAATTTCCATTGTATTATAAACACAAAGTACTTGGACAGAGATATTTTTTCCTACTCATGTCCCAGTAGGATCAGCCTCTATGCGAGTCAATTGAGTTTTCAAGGAAATTCTGGGGTAGTCTTCCCTCAGGCTCTCGGATTAATCTTTCCTCTATTATCCGACAATGCGTTCATTAAACCAAACTGGTTCATTTAAGAGTACTTTTATTAATTAAGTTACTTTTCCTACCAACAATAAAACTTATGTTTTTGGATCACCTCCGCCATTTTGACAATATGACAAAACAGCACTCATATTTGTCAATCTAATTCATCATCTTTTTTTAATCTTTGCTCGTGAACTCGGCTCTAAAACATAAACTTGACCACTTTCTTAAGCAGTACACTTCATCTTCATATTTTTTTTTATCTTTGGCTTAGTGATTCTTACATTCATCTTCATTTTCAAAATGATTTCAATTATTTAATTGAAATAGCAGGAGGCAATCAGGGTTTGCCAAAGTTTATATAAACTCTGTTTTTCAATGTTAAAAATAAAAATAATTATTGGGGAGGAGGTATATCACTAGTATAATTGATTTGTACTAGTATAATTGATTGTGTTAAACTATCTATAATATAAATGATTAATTTTATTTTAAGGGTCACCTTCGACTGGTACATAAATCGTTTTATTAAATGCTTAGGAAAATGTAAAATAATAAAATGTTATTACTTGAAGGAAACAATGTAGAATAGACATTTAATAGCTTTGTTTGCTCTATTTACATCGCGATAAAAATCTTTAATCATTTCTTGTCAGGAATATTAAACAAATATCAATTTAACACAATATTTTTGTAATAAAGATGACAGGAAATTTATTTTAAATGTTCACATTGACATTGTTGGGTTTATTTCTTCTGGTTATGATTTATATTACTATTATTAACAGTTTGGGGGTTAAATTAACATAAAAGTAAAAATATTGATTGTTTATACCTATATATTATTCATCACTTAAAGATCTGGGGTTATTTCGTAAAACAAAGTAAATCACTCATATAAATTTATTAATTATTTTTTGTTGATTTTTTATGAATTAGTTTTTATATTATATTGATTTTTTAATGAATTAAGATTTTCAATTATTTATTTACTGGCATAATTGACGGGTAACACCCAATTCTTCTTCTTCTTCTTTCCCCATATCTTAATGGTTCGGGGTCCTTCCTATCTTGGGCTTCGCTCTCTACGTCAGCCCAATTTAGTTTTTTTTTTTTTTTAATAGATATGCGAACACGGAATACGTGTCATATCAATATTCTTATTAAACTAAACGCTTGTGCTATGAAAATATGACTAACTTGCTAGTCTGAAGTGAGGATAAACTCGCGACCTTTGAATCACGAGGCAAGTATTCTAACCACAAGACCAATAAGCTACCTCGTTTCGCAGCAGTCCTCCAAATGTTTCCGCCAGCTCCTCCTAGGACGGCCCCATGGTCTTCTGCCTTCTGGTCTTGCCTGGAATACCTGCTTTGGCAGTTTCTCTGCCGGCATCCGCAAGATATGTCCCAGCGACCGTAACAGTGATTTCTCGATAAACGTCAATAAGGGTTCCACTTCGAGACATTCTCTTATTTGAGTATTTCAGATTCTGTCCCCTCAGGTAACTCCTATTATTCCTCGTAGAAATTCCATCTCGGCGGCCTGTAGCCTTGAGCGGATTCTTTCGGTCAATATCCAGTGCTCGTGGCCGTGCACTAGGGTCGGCATGGAAACTGATTTGTGTATCCTTTCTTGCTTTCCATCCTTATATGTTATTACACCGAAGTAAATGAAACTATTCATATTTTGTTTTAAACGTCTTTTCTGGCTTCATCTTCACTTTTGCCAATCAGTATGATTTTGGATTTATCAGCGCTCTGCCTCATCCTTGCACGATTTGTTTCCTCGTCAAATTTGTCGACGGCTGCTTGGAACTTCTCTCGTAATTTTACCAGCAAGGCGACGTCGTCTGCAAATAAGTCTCCCCACCTCAACTTCCCCTATGTTCACCTCATCAAAAGCAGCGAAAAAAATTCATTTTTTCTTCCTTTTTTTCGCGTCAAATTTGTTATTTTTGCATGTCAATTAAAAATTCTAGTTCAGTCTGTTGCTAGTAATATAATGAACATAACATTTAAAAAAATTCAATTTTAGATGGCTCATTTTTGAAATTTCAGCAATAGCGCAGACCCACCTACTAATGAGGCAATGTATTCAAATGGTATTTTTGTATATTACAAGTGCATAAAATATATAATTATTATTTATTACAATATTTCAAGAGTGTATTTATTAAGTCTAATAAACTCTAAATCAATATTTTTATTCGTAATCTTATAAAAAAATCATGAAACTAGCCTTTTTTCGAGCCCAAGGTAGAATCCTGCCTTAACCCAGAACTTTTTATTTCCCGCAGGATTAAAGTGTAAAATATGTACATCGTGTTTACTTAAACCCCGCCACCGTTCTTCAGTGACTATCACTTGCTGTATTACGCAGAGTGATATCACAGGTCAGGGGAGCACCTAAAGTTCGGAGACCGCTCTTCCGGAGATTCCGACCATAATGGCGATCTACACGTGGTGCTCGTCATAGCATATCGGAAATAATCTTCCACGTGTACATCATAATAGCGATATACACATGTTGCTCGTAACAGCATATCGGAAATAATCTTCCAAGTGTATATATATCATAACGGTGCTCATGATAATATATCGGAAATGATCTTCCGAGTGTATATCATAATGGTGACCTACACGAGTGCTCATGATAATTATATCGGAAATGATCTTCCGAGTGTATATCATAATGGTGACCTACACGAGTGCTCATGATAATTATATCGGAAATGATCTTCCGAGTGTATATCATAATGGTGACCTACACGAGTGCTCATGATAATTATATCGGAAATGATCTTCCGAGTGTATATCATAATGGTGACCTACACGAGTGCTCATGATAATTATATCGGAAATGATCTTCCGAGTGTATATCATAATGGTGACCTACACGAGTGCTCATGATAATTATATCGGAAATGATCTTCCGAGTGTATATCATAATCGCGACATACACGTGGTGCTCGTGATAGCATATACGAATGATCTTCCGAGTGTAGGTATATCATAATTGTGACATACACGATAGCATATCGGAAATGATCTTCCGAGTGTATATCATAATCGCGACATACACGTGGTGCTCGTGATAGCATATACGAATGATCTTCCGAGTGTAGGTATATCATAATTGTGACATACACGACAGCATATCGGAAATGATCTTCCGAGTGTATATCATAATCGCGACATACACGTGGTGCTCGTGATAGCATATAGGAATGATCTTCCGAGTGTAGGTATATCATAATTGTGACATACACGATAGCATATCGGAAATGATCTTCCGAGTGTATATCATAATCGCGACATACACGTGGTGCTCGTGATAGCATATAGGAATGATCTTCCGAGTGTAGGTATATCATAATTGTGACATACACGACAGCATATCGGAAATGATCTTCCGAGTGTATATCATAATCGCGACATACACGTGGTGCTCGTGATAGCATATAGGAATGATCTTCCGAGTGTAGGTATATCATAATTGTGACATACACGATAGCATATCGGAAATGATCTTCCGAGTGTATATCGTAATCGCGACATACACGTGGTGCTCGTGATAGCATATAGGAATGATCTTCCGAGTGTAGGTATATCATAATTGTGACATACACGACAGCATATCGGAAATGATCTTCCGAGTGTATATCATAATCGCGACATACACGTGGTGCTCGTGATAGCATATAGGAATGATCTTCCGAGTGTAGGTATATCATAATTGTGACATACACGATAGCATATCGGAAATGATCTTCAGAGTGTATATCATAATCGCGACATACACGTGGTGCTCGTGATAGCATATACGAATGATCTTCCGAGTGTAGGTATATCATAATTGTGACATACACGATAGCATATCGGAAATGATCTTCCGAGTGTATATCATAATCGCGACATACACGTGGTGCTCGTGATAGCATATACGAATGATCTTCCGAGTGTAGGTATATCATAATTGTGACATACACGACAGCATATCGGAAATGATCTTCCGAGTGTATATCATAATCGCGACATACACGTGGTGCTCGTGATAGCATATAGGAATGATCTTCCGAGTGTAGGTATATCATAATTGTGACATACACGATAGCATATCGGAAATGATCTTCCGAGTGTATATCATAATCGCGACATACACGTGGTGCTCGTGATAGCATATAGGAATGATCTTCCGAGTGTAGGTATATCATAATTGTGACATACACGACAGCATATCGGAAATGATCTTCCGAGTGTATATCATAATCGCGACATACACGTGGTGCTCGTGATAGCATATAGGAATGATCTTCCGAGTGTAGGTATATCATAATTGTGACATACACGATAGCATATCGGAAATGATCTTCCGAGTGTATATCGTAATCGCGACATACACGTGGTGCTCGTGATAGCATATAGGAATGATCTTCCGAGTGTAGGTATATCATAATTGTGACATACACGACAGCATATCGGAAATGATCTTCCGAGTGTATATCATAATCGCGACATACACGTGGTGCTCGTGATAGCATATAGGAATGATCTTCCGAGTGTAGGTATATCATAATTGTGAAATACACGATAGCATATCGGAAATGATCTTCCGAGTGTATATCATAATCGCGACATACACGTGGTGCTCGTGATAGCATATAGGAATGATCTTCCGAGTGTAGGTATATCATAATTGTGACATACACGATAGCATATCGGAAATGATCTTCCGAGTGTATATCATAATCGCGACATACACGTGGTGCTCGTGATAGCATATAGGAATGATCTTCCGAGTGTAGGTATATCATAATTGTGACATACACGACAGCATATCGGAAATGATCTTCCGAGTGTATATCATAATCGCGACTACACGTGGTGCTCGTGATAGCATATAGGAAATGATCTTCCGAGTGTAGGTACATAATATATATCATAATTGCGACATACACTTGGTGTTTATGATAGCATATCGGAAATGATCTTCGAGTGTAAATCATAATAGCGATATACACATAGTGCTCGTAATAGCATATCGGAAATGATCTTCGAGTGTAAATCATAATAGCGATATACACATGGTGCTCGTAATAGCATATCGGAAATGATCTTCGAGTGTAAATCATAATAGCGATATACACATAGTGCTCGTAATAGCATATCGGAAATGATCTTCGAGTGTAAATCATAATAGCGATATACACATGGTGCTCGTAATAGCATATCGGAAATGATCTTCGAGTGTAAATCATAATAGCGATATATAAATGGTGCTCGTAATAGCATATCGGAAATAATCTTCCCAGTGTACATCAAACTCTATTTTCTGGGTTAAAATCCTGGTTTAGACTTTATTAATTTTAACGACTCATTTATTTATCAAGGAACTATCATGTGTTCTAAACTATGACAATATAATTTATAAATTGTTATTAATTAAGAAAATATATTTTAAAATATTACCTGATATATATTTGTATTAGACATAATAAAAATATATGTCTTTCAATACGTGATCGATCGAGGGCTTAATACCTATAAAAAAAACAATTTATATACAACATACCTACTTAATTGTCAAGAAAATATACAGACGTCACAAACAAGCATATATTACGACTTTACAAATAAATTATATATTTTCTTCCAATAAACGTGAATTAAGCCGCGTGTTATTAAGATAATATATTTTATTACTAAGATTTTTGCCTCAGATAGGCAAAATCTTCTCGCCTAAAAAATTCACGCGATTGGAAGAATTAATTTTAGTAATGAATAAAATATAAATTAGATTAATCAATTCAAGAGAGATAGACATCCATATATTAAGCCATGAATTCCATTAAAATTCAATTGGGACATTTTTATGTGCAATAATTTTATTTTTTTTATTTTTAACTATTATTTATTTGTTATTTTTACATAAAGTGATACAATAACACATACCTAAGAGTCAGAGACTCGCGTATAGAAAAGGAGTATAGATATGACAATAAAGTATCTAAATTAATTCGATTCGATACAACTTACAAAACACATTTTATTTTGAAGTTCCAATTTTTACAACATACATAGTTCTAAAATAATAATAAAAATAATTTAAAAAATAAAGTAACCACGTATACAGGGTTATTTTGAAAACATTAATAACCTCGCAGGAATATATTTCTGCCTTGATTATCAGTCGAAAATGTTCAAGCAACCAAGACCTAACGTCAATAGTTATGGAGATATGCGATTATATATATTTCTGACTTATTTTTTGTAAAACGTTGGATCATCATTACCGTAACTGATATCGAATATGAAAAATTCATTCCATTTATAATACAAGTTAAATAAAATAATAAAAACCTTGATTTCCAATTGGAAAACATTCCAATTGGAATTTCTGCAGGATTTTAAAGATTTTATTTAACTTGTATTGAAAAAAAAAATCCGTAAACGATATAAGTTGCTGTAGTGATAGTTCAACATTTTGTAAAAAATCAGCCAGAAATATTTTAAAAAAATCAAACTTCATTACTCTACAACTATTGATTTTAGGTCATGGTTGCTAGAACATTTTGGACTCATAATCAAGGAAAGAATATAGTCCTGCGAGGTTAATGTTTTCTTAATATCTTTTTATATGAATAAAAAAATTCATAAATAAAAAAAACGTTAACAAAGGAAAATTGGTATTGTACTACCGCCATAGAAAAGTTAATTTAGTGCCATGCCCTTTAGTACATCCCAGCATATAATTTTTTCTATGTATTTTTGTAAATAATTCTTATCCGTTTAAAAATCATTGAAGTAACTATACTCTCAAAATTTAAAAAAATATTTTTCTATTTAAATTTGTTCGTTGATTTAAAAAAGACCGGGGTTCGCCCCATCTAACAAATAGTGAGTTCCTGCGCAAATATGGTTGTAAGGGTAATAAATGGCGATACGAAATGAAAAAAACATACACCCAAGACACTTGATATGCATAAAGTATTTTTGGTACGCAAAAAAAGGTGGAGCAATTTAACCTTCAAAAGTGAAATAAAATATAGGTGTATTAAATTTCGTGATAATTTTTTGCGATACATTTTTCATATGTCAAGCATAAAGTTCGTGTAGCGATTGTACAGGGGTCCCCGAAATGTGATAAACCAAAATTTTGAAGTATTTTTATTGATTTATTTATTTCATTCTACTCTATTCATATTTTATTAACGGCAGTTTACTTTCTGCTGCTGGGCCTAGCGGACGTTTATTTAGACAAGAGCTTAAAACATTTTAAAATAAATATTATTTTTATATGAAATGTTTCTAAAACATATAAACATGCTTTCAAAATCAGTTTATGGGTTAGTTACAATTCTAAAATCAGGAAAATGATATTTACAAAAAGATAGTTGCTCATGGCAGAAACACGAGATGCGCTTCAAATCCGATTTTAACTGTTCCAAGAATAACAAATAAAAAAAATATGGACTGAAGACACTTGAATATCTAGTTACCATGCTCTTAAACAAAACATAAAGCACCTTTCGGGCAGAACTTAAAAAGTGGTTAATAGTAAACGACATAAGTTACATATGAACTGTATTATTATCTATTGTAATGATGTGATATTTATTATTGTTTTAATGTCAATGTATGTTTTTGCTATATTTAGATAAATATTATTTATTTTTATAAATGTACATAAAATTATTTTTTTCACTTTGTACTTAAAATTTCTTTTTTTACTTTTGTACTTAAAATTGTTTTTAATTTTAATAAATTTAATAAATTTAGATGAATAGCACTTGCATTTAAATTGTCTGGGTATTGTAGCCCTTAAGTCTGCTTCTATATTTCGAGACACCTCATCTCTTCATGTTTCTTGTATATGTGTATATAATTACGTCCAACCAAAGCTTTAAACATCGAAAATAGCATAAAATAAAATACGAGTAAACCATTGGAATTTTTTTTATGAATCTACATGGTCTAATTAGTATGAAATGTTGATTGAGTGTAATGTAGAATATAAGGGATTCATAAATGATTCTCATTAAAAACTGGAAGCGGAATTGCATCCTGTGTTTTTATGACTACGTACCTATACGATGATACAATATTACTTTTCAACATCCAACATTTTTGCAGTATTGGCATGGTGAATCATTTTACATTAAATTAGGTTTATATTTAATTAATACTAAATAAAATATTTCGTTTCACATACATGGATTGTAATGTCAGACCTCCATGATGTCTGAGAATTCTTAAAAAAGATCGGATTATTTGACGTCGGAGCGTTATTAATTTTATCACACAAACAAGTCATTGCAATCTGAAATTTTATCTAAAATTAAAGTTTTTGGCGAATTTAAAATAAAAAAATTAGTACTTATATTATGTTAAAGGTCGGAATATATCAGTTTGTATCATACACACATATCTACTGTATTTTTTTCATCCGAAGAGTTCAAATATTATATTAAAGCCACTGCGACTTGGTTTCCCGGGTGCCGTCGCTCTGGGCCTCTTGCCAGGACGACCACAATCTGGACTCCACGTCCACCAGCTAAAGTCAGAAAGAGAGCACTGAGGGCGTGAATTGGTCTTTCCTAAGCAAGTCGATATTCAACAGCCTAGACTCAAGGCAGGAACCTTTATGCAAACAAAAATACAACAGCAAATAGGGAAAAACTAATAATTTTATTGCGGGTTAAAGAGGCACAATTAAGAAAGTTCGAAAACAAAGAAAGAAGAATGAAGAACGAAGGACGAAGAACTGGAATAAAGAATGAAGAACTTATAATTACACAATTATTCCAAGGGATTTAACTTTAAAGCCAAAATATATGGCACAATGATAGAAGTTTTGACATTTGACAGATGTCTTGACGTTTCTCTATTTTTGAGGGTTTGCGTAACAATGACCAAATAACAACGGCCGAGTATTTGAATATAAAATCACACAAAAAGACCGACCACTTTTCAAGCTTCCCCCCATACACATAGTTTTCTTCTTTGTTCTAAGTTGATGGTTTCTCAAATATTTTTGTTGTGTGCGTAATTGAATTTTATAATTTTTTCTCGAGTACAAATAATCCTTAAGAAGAGAATATTATTATCGATAAATGTAGATTTTATATGTAATAAAGTGGTGAAAACAAAGTAATTTGTGTTTTATTTTAATAATAATGTCACCATAAAGTTCAAACCTTCATTCAGAAGAAAAAATATTCTTCGAGCAATTTATTTGTTTCCATTTCAAATGTCCATATAAACTGTTCCAATGAATTCAGTGGTATGACTACTATGTATTTTGAAAACAAAAAAAAAATACATTTATAGAACACCCTGCACATTAGTACTCACGTACTTGCTGTTAATGGCCAATTTTTTTATAAAAGTTTCGCAGGTGGGTACTTGTATGTTATTTATTTATTACCCTTCTGTATAATGAATTACATAGCACCAGGATTTATATAAGTGACGATCGAGATAACTTATTTACATGTACCTAATAGTAAGACTAGATTATGATATTAAAATATTTTTCTTACCATCGGAAAACGCAATTGAATACTGAAATAAAAATGGTAAAAGAAATGCTGTTAATAATATTCTTTGGTATACGTTGTGGAATAAATTTAAAGATGTATTTTCTCTGAAACCTATCCACAAATCTATTCTTGTGATTTTAAAATTATGTACGAGTATGTGTAAATTATTTTAATGAAATGTAAAGAATATTATACTTACATTCATAAATGTGAAAATAATTTAATATCATTTACAGTTCACAGACACGGCCATATGCCTTTTGGACTATTGTATTTTAATATGTTTAGAATCATAATAACAATTATTATTATTAATAGTATATAAATATATCATTATTAAATAATTATTTATTTAAATATATTTCGACTATGTAAGACGAGTGTTGCTAATACATTAACAACATATTTATGTCGAAATTCAGAATGGTATAATAAGTGCGTGAAATGAAAAATTTATTCTGACTGATATATTTTCATATTATATTTCTCGATTTCCAATAGGTAATCATAAAATTAACATAACTTTGTATCTTTTTTGTACCTACACGTCAATTCGAGGATGTGCCGAAATTATAAATTCTGATTCACTGGTTTGTATTACTCCGATTACTATTGAACCCTTCGGTAGGTACTTTATCGCGTGCTCGTTAAATATATTGACGCTTGGTCACACTGAATCGCCGTTTTATCTGTGTATTCGCGTTTGCGCTGGCTTCTATGATTCTCATTCTGTCACTAAAACGTAAATATCGTCCCTTAAGAGGTTAAACTCCTTAACCGCAATATTGGCCAAAATGAGTTTTAAATACAAAAAATCTTTTATTTCCATCTCTATTCCGGGTAAAAATCAGTAATAGTGTATATTTATAGTTATTTATTGTTGCTAAAACTCGTACACCAATGTCACTTATTACTATTTTTATAATTATCATATTCTGTGTCTATTTATAATTATTTAGTGGTAAAACTCATACTCCGATGTCACTTAGTGAGTTTTACCTCTAAAAAGACGATATGATGTAACTTGGTCTCGAATTTTTGCTACATGCTTTCGCTACATGCACCGCTACAAGCTTCCGGTTCATGCGCACGCTGTGCTCGCGCAACTTTATTATTAAAATTTTACCCTGAATGCACTGAAACAAAATTACTTCAAAAATCGATTTGTATTTGCCTACATGTGTGCATTGGCGCGCCTTGATTCAAAATCATCGAGAAGTATCACTCTAAGTTTTATTTTGTATTTATCATAGCATCTTGATTTTTGATCAAAATAAATTATTGCATTCTATAGCATAAGAGATATTTTTTATTCTATGAAATGTTAAAAAAGCAATTAAATTGCAGTCCCAAGAATATTTAAAATAAACAGGTTGGAAATGAGTCAACATAAAATTTGGTTGATGACACTGCTGTTCTCGGGATCTGTCTCCTTTAATAACGCTGGTGATTTAGTAGTTGCAGAAGGTACATTTAAAACTTATAAAGAAAAATGCTGCGTCTGCACACGGTTCTATTGAATTCATTTTAAATTAAACTATTTTTTTGCTGGTATTGAATATTTCAATTTTATAACAGTT
>JADDOH010008099.1:0-66848 GCA_016648135.1 Agrypnia vestita | reverse complement strand
CCATGAATAATTACTTACTTCGTAAATCTAATCTAATCTAATCGGTGTGTTTTAAAATCGAACCTTTATTTTTTTCGCCCAAACAAGGGAATTTTTTTGTGTAGACGAGTAAGGGATATTCATGCGCATGCATGAATTTTTTCTTGACCGCAGAAAGCGTCAGTCGCTGGTATTCAAACGATCGGACATGCGGACATTGGCACTTTTATCACCACAATACATCTGCCCATTCTTCGCATCTCATTCAGGCTTTCTTGGTCAAACGGAGCATTTCCCCTGTTTGTCAGACACTCTCTTCTCACGAAATGCCTTTTTGCGATTTTTGGCTATTCCCCAAGTTGAACTCGATTTGAATCAAAAGAAGACAGTATAAGAAACGCGATGGCTAGAAGTGTGTGCATTACCACGGGGACTACTCGAAGAAGATTAGAGTTAGTTCGTATGATTAAATGTGTTTTTGCTAAAATAATGTTCTTAGGTTTTCACGGCCACTTAGAATCTTCTGGTTTGTGTCTTCTGGGGTATTATGCCGTGATATTAAGACCTTTCTGGCCAACGATTCGGATCCCATTGCAGGGTCCATCATCAGGGCTGTGTTTTTGCTGACCAAAGGTTTGATATTTTTGAGGGTATAGCAGAGTTGGTCCACAATACTAAACATGCATACCTATCTAAATTATGAGTCAAAAATATAATAGTATCAATAGTTATTATAATTTACTTGAAGGAGATTACAGTAGAATAAACTAGTTTTTGCCGACCAAAGATTCTATATTTTTTGACCCAAGAGATAAGCGACTTTAAGTTTGCATTTATTTTTTAATATTTCTATCTTGCCTTCCGTGAAACGTTGGTCTATCATGAAAGTAACTTATATCGAATATTAATAATTCACCCTCTTTAAAACAAGCCAAAAAGAATTATTAAAACCTGGCAGAAATTTAAACCGGCATTTTTCCTGAGCCAGAAGTAGAGAGGGTATTTGCACGAAAGTATAGTCGGAAGTGTATTATATCTCTGAAGTTTGATAGAACTTTCTCGGTTGTTTGTTCAATGGTTCAATGTTGTTTTTGCCGCCGTATTAATAAAGTTGGTAAGACACTGACGCAAATATTCTGCTCCCAAGACCACTACAAGCGTCAAATTAAGGTTGGTTAGAGCACAATTGCGGTTTGAGACCTTCAAATTCAAATACATTTCTCTCAGCTAATAATTAACATTAATCATCGAAATAAGCTCTGTTAGATTCGATAAATTAAATAGTTTATTAATTCCGGCGATGTAAAATCTCGAAAAGTACTTGCTGAAGACTTTTTTAGGCTTTAAGAAGTTGTAGAAGAAATTGGAAACACCTTGAAACCAGTAGAACACATTGAAATATACGAGAAGATTAGAGAAATTGAGGACTTTATATAAACAGCGACGTCATCGTTACGCGAAAGTCTTGTTTTTGACAGCTTGTGAAAACCATAGATAAGCCAACGGGCGATCTGATTGAATATAATCAGGAAGCGAAATAAGTGTTCCAGAGTACCTACGTGTGGAGTATTCTCGATTAAAAAATTAGTGAGAATTACGAAATAGTGTTCCAGGTAAGTGAGCGTACAGCTTCTCTGTTTATAAATAATTAATTTGAAATATTTCCCATCCCATCCGCACCAAGTTCGTGATTATACCAATCGTGTTTTGATCGCTATTATATATAATTGCGCAATTTTTGACAAGATTAATATAAAATAAAATAAATACTAATATTATTCTTGAAGTGAACAGAAGTCGGTTTGTTTCACACACATCTACTGATTTTTTCAAAATATTAAATTAACGGCAATATTTCCGCTATAATGTTACAAATATTGACATTTGACAGATGTCTTGATATTTCTTATAGAAAGTTTACGCGTACATAAATACGAACGTCACATATATTTTTGAGACACATATTATATTGATGGAATATCAATCACCATTATAAATATCTTGTTATCCCGAGAAAAAAGGGAAATACCTATATAGATTCATTAACTTTTAAAATTCATCCTTAGTCGAGTGTCTTAACTACTAGACCAATTAACACGGTACAGTACCGCGCATTTTTTTTTACAAAAATGAGGAACATAACACATCATGGGTCGTGACTGCGGGAGACAAATGAAAACACTGGAAATTAATGAGCTATTAATTAATTCATGATAAATTATTTTATTAAATTTAAAAAATCATTTTAAACGAATTAAATTTAACACATGTCTTGAATTCACACTAACTCGCAATTTATCACTCCTCTATAAACTCTTTATTATCGCTGGGTAACACTTTATTTATATATTTTATTTATGCTAGAACATTCTCGTAAGTTTAATATCGCTGGGTAACACTTTATTTATCTATTTTATTTATGCTAGAACATTCTCCTAAATTATTAAAATCGCTCATTTTTCGGTAAGAGCTCGATATTTAACTTAATATTTGTTTCTCTGAAATTCCACGACTGGCCACCCCAGCCGTCATCGCCCCAGCCGCCTCGGCTCGCGCCTATAGAAATGTCAAAACACTAAATGTCAGCTGTCCGTCCCGCTTTATATACGCAATGGTTTTCAAATTCTAGAGAACAATCTTTATTTTCTAGTATCAATCTTATTGTTGTTATTGGCACATTACGAGGGATTCTGTATTTGTAATCTCTTTTACCGTCTAATTACAATATACTATAACAGAATACACCATTCATGATAGAGAAATCAAAATAATGCTGAAATAAAAATTAAGAAATACGTTGTATTCGGGGGACAGAGTGAAAAACTGCGCCTTGTGTATTTGAAGTACGGTGAAATGACGAACTGTGGAAGTGCGTACAAGTGCACCCAAGTGAGGTAACGTTGTCGAGGTTGTGACCAAAACACCGAAATTCTGGACAGATCAAACAAGCCAGACTTTCTTTTCCAATTGCGTCAATGAGGCAACAAAAAACATCCAGAATTAGTGTTTTTCCATGTTTTGTAAACCCACTCGAGTCAAGATTGATTGCTTAACTGTTCGAAGCATCTGTTTGTGCGAGGGGGGGGGGGAATTGGGCGAATAGAAATTTATCCACGTTTGGGACAATATTTATATTCTGTATAAGATAACATAAATCGCGTGTCAATTTTATTCATTTATAAACGCTTTTCACGTGTATTGTGTCTTCATTAAATAGCTGAAATCAGGAATTTCGAATAAGTTTGTGTATTGATTTTTAAAACATAATATACATTATTTTAATTTATTGAAGTTAAAAAAAATATATCAACTTTGTAAGAAGGTTCAAATATTTTTGGTGAAACTTTGTGGAATTACATGATTATTTTGTACTAGCTGTAACCCGTCAAAACAGTACTTTTACACGTCGGTTCCTAAGGAATAAAAATTTATTTATTTATAAAAAAAAGAAAAAATACATATATTATAAAGAAGTTACGGACCTTACACGAAGTTAAGACGGACGGACAGACAGCGAAATTATTATAATTGGATTATTGAGTTTGTTTTATTGCACTAAATTTTATTATGTTTAACGTTTTAAAGAACATCTTCCCATTATCAACAATAAAATTCTAATAAAGATAAATTATAGAAGTCTCACCTAGACGAAGCTGTGAATATGAAAAACGTGTGTGGTCTTTTTATACGATGGCCCAAAGCTTAAAACCTGTACGACCTGGCTTAAGTGATCACTCTACACAATGCAACGTTCACCAATTCCTTGGTAAGAACATAAACACAATATTAAATTTTGAAAGTTCTATATATGTTAAAATCTGAGAATCTTTCGTTTGAATGGACTATATACTAGAGACATCTGAATTTCGTACACATTTATTATTTATTTATTTAATTTTACGCTTTAACAGGCCGAGAGGCCCAATTACAGAAGCGAAAAACATCACAAAACACCCAGGCTTGAGTAAATCACACAGATTAATTTTTACCTCACCGGGAATCGAACCCAGAACCCTCGGTGTGAGAAGCCAGTGTTATGCCCACTGGGCTACGAGGGCCGCCTCATATTCATAGCTTCGTCTCTGTCTGTCTGTGAGACTTCTATAATTAATTTTAATTGATTATTCATCCCTCTGGGGATAGAATTCAGTAACTGTGTTCTAAGAAACTACCTACATATAAAAATATTGTTAATAAAATTCTTGTTTTATTATTAAAATTTTATTATTGACAGATGTTTCCGAAAAGGTTGTAGCGTTAAATATAATAAAATATTGTGGGATAAAATAAATTGTTACAACTCAATATTAAAAAAGAAAATTTTATTTAAAAAAAAGAAAATGCAATTTTTTATAAAGAGTCTCTTTTATAATATAATCTGCAAGAAATGTATTTAACAGATTTAAAAATAAATTTCAGAAATTAGTGTGTTAGATAGAATAAAGAAGGAGTGGTGAGATGTTTTTGTTATGTAGAACGTATGAGTGAGGAAAGGATGGTTAAGAAAATATATGGGGCGAGTGTTGAAGGCAAGAGGAATTGAGGGTGTCCGCTGAAGACCTGGCACGATCAGTTACTACAAGTGTTGAAGGATGGCCCTGCAAAAGCCTCAACAACCGTAGAACATATATGAGAAGATGTATGAATGGAGCCGAAGCAAAAGTGGTGTGTCAAAATAGAAGAATATGGAATTCTATCCTCTCTGCCCACCTGCCGTGATGGTTAGTTAGTTAGTTGAAGATAATGAATTACTTTCCAATATTATTAAGGAAAAATCAAATATCACACGACCATGCAGTTACATAAAGCCCAGAGTAGAGAAATTTTCTTCAGTTCTAAAATATGTAATTTATTTAGTATAGTTTTGGAATTATATTAGCATTTAAAATATACGGAACTTGATGAATTAATTTTATTTTAAAACGATTCTATGCAAATACGTGATACGAAATGTAATAGAAGCTGCGAGAGAAAGTAATTTTTTTCCTCCTCTACTCTGTCTTTCGCTCGCATTTCAAGACAATCTCCTTAACGCAAATCCCTAACGAATCATGCAACGAAGTGTAATAATAATATGAATAAAATAAATTCACATCAAATTCGAAAATAATATAATAAAATAATGTAGCCATAAATCAGACCCTTGCTGCACACCGCCAGTAATGAAATTGTAGGTGTTTTATATCTTCCCCGGATATACCCAGTTATAAAACATGGGGAAGAAATGGATTTTTTAAGGAGAAATGATTATGTTGGTGCAACATTACCGACCGCATCCCCCACGAGCGGGATATATTTATGTACACGCAAAGACAGGGGGTTGTAGACATTTGCAACCCCATTTTTAAAAGTACGGAAGATAGCGTTACACGAATGCAAGGAGATATTGGATGGGGATTTAATAGAATTAACCGCACCCTTGAAAGAGTATTTTATTAACTCGCGGAAGGGAAGGGAACGCTACTAAAGGTGGGCGATGGCAATTTTGGCGATAACTACCTATATTTTATCGCATCACAATACTTCTTCGTAATTAGATCATCATGCCTTCATCAGAATGTGAGATTTACAGCTAAGTTATGACTTAGCTGTCAGATTACATCTATTATGACTTGGTAATTTTTTAAAAGAATTTATTATTGATAATATAAAAAATAATTTTAACTATTTTTATTAATATTTCTATATACTAGATTTGGGCTGTATAGAGTCAAAATGTGGTCCCTGAGTAGAAAATAAATAAATACGTTCAACGCCTAAAATGATCAAAACCTTGCAAAAAAGTTCTGGTTCAAATTTTCTCCAAGGTTTTAACAATTTTATTTGATCAGTATTAGAGCGAACAAATTTTGAATACTCCATACAAATTACTTTAATAATAGTCCAACAATCTACAGAAGATAAGTCGGAAATATTGAAAAAAATGTGTACCTAGAGATCACTTTTCTTCATAGTTATTGACATAAGGACATTGTTGCTTGAACATTTTCGACTCGCAATGTAGCCAGGAATCTACATGTAAAGTATTTTGGATTAGCTGTGTTACAACTCTATATTAATTTCATATTCTCTTATATTTCACTATAATAACTGAGTAATAAAACTTCACGTCGTTTCTCCGCAGGGATTTGCAGAGAGGATATAACACCTTACTCTTTTGTCCAGGCCCTCCATTTTTTCATCGCCTATTTTTATATATCTTCTGTTGCATAATAATTTATTTATTAAAAGCGAGTCCCAACACGTAATAAATATTTTACATGCGTTTTCAAAACACTATTTTTACGAAAAATTTATACATCTTGAGAGATACGGGGCAAACAATACGGCATTTTTTTTACAGTTAATTGGATATTTCAAAGCCTCATCTTATCAAAATCTCATGATGGAAATGATGTTGCGAGCTGAAAACAGTCGTGTCGTATTATAAATTTCAGACAAAATAAAATATGCAAATATCACGACCATTCGAAAGCTTTTTTTTTGCTAGCTATTTTGCTAGCCATTTTGCTGCTACAATATAAAGAAAAGCAGAATAAAAAAAGTAACCCATAAGGAAAAAGTTTTTATTATACTCCCTTTCTTTGTAAAATATAACAAAAATTAAAGACATACAACATAACACTAAACTTACTAAACAGTAATTTAATATATTTCTAAAATGTCAGATGTTTTGAGCTTTGATAAGACACTTCATGCTTTGAAGATTAAATTCTAAAAACATTTGTCAGTCAATTTAGATTTTCGACATTCGTAGTGAAGTACCTATTATGCATGCCGACGGAGTAATTCAAATTTAGACAATATTCCGCGACGTTATCGGGCCGCCGTAATCAAACTTTTCTAATGATTCCAATTTTAAAAAAATAATAAAATTTCTAAAAATCCGAAATTATAATATAATTATTAATTTTTTTTAACGAAAATCTGACAGATCTTCTTGATCGTTGCCACGAGTCTACTTGCCAAGTTTCAGCTCGATTGGATCGCGGGAAAAGGGTCAAAAATCGATCCAAAGTTTTTGTTGACGGCAAGCAAGCAGACGCCACGAGTTAATATAAAGGGAGTAAAAAGATAATATTTTTAGTAAAAATCTCGAATATGTGGTTTACTGTATTTTAAATACATTAACTTTTCATATATGAAAAATAGCTTGAGATCCTTTCTGACATCAAAGATGATGAATATTATGAAATTAAAGCAATGCTGTCTACCAACCCAACATTCTTCCTCTGTACCTAAAATTTTAAACCGACATAACTCATCTTTCTGTCATGTCGTAACATTTTACCACCCATCCCTTTACATTGTCGGGAATATAAATCCCAATAATAATAATTTCGTTGTCTGTCTGTCTGTCTGTCTGTAACTTACTTTCTAAAAACTTTATTTTCTATATTTTTTGTGGTTTTTTATATTTTTTTATTATTAAAAAAAATTAATTTAATATTATTATTAATAAATAAACTTACTTACTTACTATAACGCCGTTTCCCCGCGGGGGTAGGCGTAGAGGATAGAGCGCCACACTCTACTATCCTGACATACAACTCTCGCCTTATCCACATTCAAACATCTTCTCATGTAAGCTCGATGGTTGTTGCAACTTCCAACGGGACCATCTTCCAGTATCTGGTTAATCTGATCGTGCCACGTCTTCCGCGGTCACCTTCTCGTTCTGTCGCCGTCAACACTTGCATTATATAACTTTCTTACCATACTTTCCTCACTCATTCTCTCAACATGCCCAAACCACCTGAGCGACCCTGTTTTAATTCTATGAATTATGCTAAGATCAAGTTTACATTCATTCATAATATCTTTATTCTTTACACTATTATAAATGGATTTGCCACACATACATCTAAGGGATCTCATCTCCAGTGCATTCAGTCTACTTTCGTTCCTCTTCTGCCAGCCCCAGTCTTCACTTCCATACACCAGTGTCGATACCAGAACTCTATTATGTACTGTTAGTTTTGCCTCGGTAGGCATATTTGTATTAATAAATAAATACAAAAAGCCATGAGTCCCAATTAATGTAGTGTAACACATCAAAAGACATCCAGGTTTGAGAAAATCTCAAAGACGCGTTTTTACCTCACCGGGAATCGAATCCGGAATCACCGATATAAGAAGCCAGTGTCAAGTCCACTGGACTGGTATTACAAAATTATGTCCAATGCCATCGCAATATTTAAAAATACTTAGTTTCTTACAATATCTATGTTAAGCCGTAAATACACTATTAAAATTTCGAAAGAAAAGATTTTATCTCCTTAATCGGGTATATTAAATACTCACGATTTGATTTTACGAGAATACTATAAAATTTTGTTACGCTTTGATAATTTTTTATTTTTAAAATGTAACTTTGTAATAAGAAATAATGTATATTAAATAAAACACATTATTATTGTGAAGCAACTAAGTTCTGTGAATTATTAACAAATTTATTACTCAGTTAAAAAAATCATACAGAAAAATCAAATTAACGAAAACATATTTTAGTTTCTACCGGGATTCGAACCAATGGATCTCTACTATCTATCTATCCGAGAATGGCGCATTATCCAATTTCGCCACGGCAGCTTTTTAATTGATTAACACACATAATACTCCATTTTTTAAAGCAATCCAAGTTATTTGTGACTATCTTATTATAAAAAGTGAAATGCTTTCAAAAATGGAATAATATGTGTGTTAATCAATTAAAAAGAGACTACATATAAGGTCTAAAATTTTTCGAGTTTTCTAAAATGGCGAAATTGGATAACGCACCATTCACGGATAGAGTGGAGGTCCATTGGTTCAAATCCCGGTAGCAGCTAAAATATTTTTTCGTTAATTAGATTTTTCTGTATCTCCTTTCTAATTGATTAATAAATTTGTTAATAAATAATGTTTAATTAAAAATATAACAATACAATTTGATTAATTTGATGTCCGCCGGTTTCTATATCACTGTAATCTCGTCACGAAGATGTACATTAACTAATAAACAAGATACAGATGTATCAAAATCGGTCATTTTTAGATTTAACAAAGTTTATACAAATTTCATAATTTATAATATTATTTCCTTCGGGTACACATCTTGATTTAAAAATAAATTAAATGCCTTTTGACGATTTATTCAAATTGAAAAGAGCATGTCACGTTAAGTACACCGTGTCCCGTTCACCCTCAGACATCCGCATACAAACTAATCAAAAACGTATTGCAGCAATAATGACCCAGAAAACAAAGGACGCAAGGGACATAATACGATGCGTGCATCTGAAATACGATCCTTTTTTGTATACCTCCACTGATACAAAGATGACCCGAAAGTAATCAGTATATTTTATTGGGGTTCTCGACAATAAAGAAATCCATATTTTTTATCTTGTTAACGAAAACTGACCAGGTGCCAACCATCGGCGTGCGAGCGGCCCGTGAGGCAAAATTCCAACAGCATAGTGAAGAGTGACGTTCCTGGCATTCTTGCTCAGCAGTCCTCATTCCAGGGTCGGACAGGCCAGCAAGGGGCATCTAGGGCATGCGTTACCGGTAAACCGATTTACCGGTAAATATGAACGAATTCCATTACAGACTTTTCGGTAAATAAATTTCCACGTACCGGAAAATTCGGTTAATTATTTTTCGCTTTTTGATGTGTTATATTGAAACTCACTAAAACAACGTAATTTGTTATAATAACATTAGTTAGTTAGTTAGTAACATGTTTTTAAATATCTTGAATTGTTCAGTTAATTATGTCATATATTTATCTGTAAGAGTTATCTGACCTGTTGATAATCTGTGAAAAAAATATTGTAATAATATTTGCAGAAAGCAGGATCTTTGTATGGTTCGTTTTCCAGGAATATAGTGGAATTTTGGATCCGGGAATCGCAAAAATTACTAGTCAAGTTTACGATTTATTAATTATAATTCATCTTTGGTGACTATTGTGACGTTTTGTGAAGCCCAGTCAATGATAAATTTAATAATTGATAAATTGCAGTCTCTACGATTTATCAATTATTAAATAGTGACATCCTCATCTGTAGTGCATTGTTTTGTATTGATTTTCAACAAAGACATCAAATTTACTGTGATCATTAAATATTAATTATATATTTAATCCACCAATAAATAAATGGATGCGATAACGCATTTACCTTTCTTGTAATTAATACCATTTGACTAGTATTAAAGCAAATAAATGTTAAATATTCCATATAAGTTACTGCAGTGATAGTCTAACGTTTTACTGAAAATAAGTCAAAAATATTGAGAAAAATGCAAAATTTGATGTCGCTTATCTCCGTCTGTCTACATTTCACCCAAAGTGAAAATAATATTTTCTATTCAAAATTGCACGAAGAAAACTCCCCCGAAGTTATTTCTACTAGATATTAGATATCTGCAGTGTTACATGTTGTTTCGTGTTTTAGTCTATATACTTATAATATTATAAAGAGGAAAGATTTGATTGTGTGTTTGAATTGAATAGGCTCCGAAACTACTGGACCGATTTAAAAAATTCTTTCATATTCAGAATCCTACATTATCCCTGATGAACATAGGCTATAAAATATTTTCAAAAATCTTAGGGATCCGTATGAAAACTTCAATAATGTGACCCAACGTGTGAAAAAATTACGAAAAAAATAACCTTATATTGCGTACGCTGCGGAAATTATTGCCAATAGAGCAAAGTAATGTTCTACAGGTTTATAGAGGACATTAATATCTACAAAAAAGTCTGGGATACCGTATATCTAAGTATTACAGTTATGTTACAATAACTTATGTTAACATTAGATGGAAACATTGTTTTTTAGAGAACAGCGGACCATTTGTTTTCCCTCACAAACTTATTTTTTACTTAATCCTTAACCCGTGCAACGCCGGGTACGACCAGCTAGTTTTTAAATAAATCTTTCGTTTTTCAAATTATTCATTGGAAAAATATTATAAAGGATATTAAAAATGCGAAGGTGCCGATTTCCTCGAAAATATCTCAGTCAAATCTAAAATCCCCAATCCGCTCCCGTCTCAGAGCTTAGGACGCCAATCTCTGAAGTTCTGACACATCTTTTAATTTCGCTATTATTCAATTATTTTAATTTACGACCCATCTTTTACGGCGTTAATTATTCATTAAGAATTCCTGCAAAATTGCAAACCATAAATAGCGACCAGAAGACGGTGATTACCATTTCGATTGAATATAAACAGGTTTAACGACACAAATTATTATCGAACCTGTTTACTCACTAGGTCTAAGAAATGTATCGTGGCAGACTATTTATTACCTCTATGCTTTCTCTGCTGTTTTGCACTTCCATATAGGACATTTTGTCTTCAAATAGCATGTTCAAATATGCTTGAAATTCCCCTTCTTCATAATCAATACGACCTAGCTCGGTTATGAGCTCATAAATATATTTTTATGGTGTCAGTAGTATCGAAGGTATGCTCATTCGATAAAAATATCTTTGGATCAGATAATCTGGTACCAGAAAAAAATGTAACTCTTCAATACAGCTTTGGTGACAGTGGTTAGCAGACATATTCTACTAATTTAATTTAAAAAAAAGAAAATTGTTATAATGGTGATTTTTACCTCAACGCTCAAAAATATTAGACATCATCTGTCAGGCAGATCGCAGTGACTGGTAGCGTGAAGTAAATAAAAATAGAAATCTCTTTGATATCCACGTCGCTTTGAGATGAAATAAATATTTTAGAATGCCCGGATAACTTGGAGGTCCGACACTATAATCCGTGTATGTTTAGCAAAATATTGATGTACCTTCGTTAAAGATGATTTATATACCATGACTGCACAAGTGTTGGGTGTTGAAAAGTGATATTGTACCATAGTTTATATAGAAATAACACAAGATGGATTTTCTGCTTCCCATATTGGGTTTTTAATGACAAGTGTTTATAAATCCCTCTCAAGTTTCCTCTCATACACTCACGTTTACTCCACATTCCTCTCACTCAACATATCATATTAATTAGACTATGTAGACCACTTGAAGATTACTTTTCAAAAGCCTCATCTTAAAATGCAAAAATTGTAAATGTAAATTAATTTAGTTATTGCACGGCATAAAAAAAATATGCGCTGTATATTTTTGAATGTTAGGATTCACCAATTCCACCGTAAGAACATCCACGCATTATCCATTTTTTAATCAAGTTTTTTATATATGTTCTTAATCAATTTCTTTCATATATTCGAATGGACTACGCTTGATACATCTATAGTCCTTCCAATGACAAGTATACATTAACGTTGCATTGGTTAAAGTGATTACTTATGCCAGCTCATACCGGTCATAATCCCAGGACCACTCTATAAAGATTTCCAAACACGTTTCCCATATAAATAACTTAATCTCTGTGAGATTTCTATTATATAATTTATATTAATTAAAAATTATCTCTTCGTGGACAAGTGGCTGTCGAAAGAACGGTTATTTTCAATAAAATGATTATGAAAAATCTGATTGATTTTTTTATGCAAAGATAATGTTCTTTTATTCTCGTACTGTGAAATTACTAACGCAATCTAAAAGTTATTTTGTATATACAATTTTCTTATATGTTTACTTATTTTTTATTGTTTATAATATATTTACTCATTATTTATTGGTATAAAATGCGAGTAAACGCGCACGGAAATGATTTTTAATTTAATTGGATATACTGACAGTATATAATATTTTAAATCTATCTGTATTTTATATGAAATTTGTTTGTCCTGAGTATAAATATGATTCCGTAAGCTTATTGTTGTTGATTTTTTATTTTAGAATTTACTATAGGTAGTGCGTCATCCAACCTTGTCCAAGACTCTTCTATCTAATAAGGAACAGTCGATTGTCAAATTATCACGAAAAGACAAAATTTTCACATAATTAATATTATTATTATATATACCGGCACATTGATGCGATTGTCGGCAAAGCATTCAAAATGTCCGACTTCACAAAGCGTCTTGGCAAGCAATTCAGGCAAATTAGTACATTTGGGAGACTATACATAACCTATATTCGACCTCACCTTGAATTTCGCTCGATAATATGGTCACCCACATATAAATTCAACTTAAACAGAATCGAAAACGTTCAAAAAGCATTTCTTAAGCATATTAATTACAAATTTAATTTGAACTTTGAACTTAACATGATTTCACAAATTGGACATTATTGAAAACAGGCGAATATTGTCAGATCAACCTTCCTTTTCCAAATTATTCATAACCTTATTGAACCTCTTACTATCCTTCCACATCTCACTCCAATCTACCAGACAGAAGTATCTCTTTTCCCATTTATTTATCATACCAATAATGGGAAATCCTCTTCCATCCCACGTATACGCTCAGATTACAATTACCTCTTGAATTGAATAGATATTTTTAATACCAAATATGAAGAGTAGGTGTCATCATATGGTGAGGCAGATACTAGAAACTCATCCCCTTCCTGACCATGTACATTATATACATTACGAACCCTTTTATGTTGAAGTTAAATTCAGAACAATGCGTTAAATTAATCCGAATAATTGCTATATCTGTCATATCTATCATTCATATCAAATTGTCTTATCTGTGTCATCTTTCAATTGTGGGAGGTATATAACTATTTTTTCTGTATTTTCTCTTACCGAATAATATTTAGTTATATTTTCAGGAGCCAGACGGTTGTCCACTCCTGCAATGTGATTGGATACCTCCCAGCATCAATAAACACGTTACAGAGACCCTTTCATTATTTCGAACCTTTTGTTCTTTGGATAGGAAAATAGAAAAAAAAACCAAGAAACACGACTCGCCGTGATTGTGAATTGAACTTTCTAATACAAATTGTAAAAGTGTAAGCTCCCATCAGAAATTGCAACTCAAACGACCGCGCTCTGTATCCGGTATTTATCATAAATATATAGTAACGATTTATCCATAAAGAGACGGATCATATATGTAAGATTCAGCCTCCTCTTTAAATGACTGATAACTCAAATAATTATTCTTAGAACTTCAAGATGTAGGTAAGACAAAGCAAAAAAAAGATTTTTTGAAAATGTCAAGGTAGTAAAAACGTAGTTTTGTAATAAAGCGCTACTTATTTACTAGGATTCTAAGTTTTTAAAAGTATTTCGTTTGACCTTTTCGTAAGTGTTCCAAAATTTACAAAATCGTAGAAATTTTTTAAACATGGCGAACGTATCGGCACCAGACGCGGTGTCATATTGTGAACTAGTAATTTACGTTAGTACACGTCCATTTATTTTGGTGGTTCAGCAGCGTAAAACTAGTATGGGGTATTTATTCAAAGAGGTTATAATTGTTGTTACCTTACCGGGGGGAAAATTAATAGGAGACTCTTGAAAAGAAAGCGTTAAAAAGATTTTTTAATGTTTTTGAATTTCTTTATCAGCTTGAATGCTCATAGTAAAGAGATGCATACTCTGGACAGTAAACAATCGGTGATTAGGTTAGGTTAGGTTAGGTTAGGTTAGGTTAGGTTAGGTTAATACAGCTAGGTTAGGTTAGGTTAGGTTAGGTCAATACAGCTACAGCATCCAGTACAGTTCTCAACATTGAGAACTGTACCGGATGTCTGTACCTTATATTAAAGTACCTAAAAACTACCTAATCACAAAAAAGTACCCAATACAAAACCGAGCAAAAATGGGCAATTTTTAGCGCCAACAAATGTTTGTCATAATTTATACGTGGTACGCGTAAAGTTTATGTATTATATACTTAATCCATTACGGCGTTTAATAATTTTTTTAAATGTGCGAAAAATTATAACAGAACGTTAGTAAACTTAGTAAAAACCTCTACTAGATTTAGGGTCTACCGGTTTCGAGACGTACCCGTCTCTTCGTCGGGACCAACACTACACTACTATATTCACAACACTATATACCCCAACCATAGTATTGTTAAACTTTCACCAATATTGATCACATGCGTGTTAATCTTATGAGAGATCATGCACTGATTAGTCTACTGAACATTCAGTGCGAAAAATTATTCGATTTTTGAAATTTGACTTAGGATGTTGCCTTAAGAATCGCCCTTTATGTTCGGATATTTTCGAGAGCTGCCGAAGGTTGACGAATCTTTGTGCCCCGCCCACCACACCCCCCGCGTCTACAGTTTGAGGGCTCCACTCGTTGTCATACGAAACGCGGCTTGCTTCGCCTCTATGTATTATTTAACCTCATTCTTTGGTGGTGTTTCCCAAGAGCAGATAAATATCAGATTTTTTTTCACTTTTTGTTTTTACCAGTTTCCGAGAAAGTTAAACCAAGCTAGAACAGGCACTTCCGAACTCGCGTTACTTTAAATGTCGTACATAACGGTAAATAATGAATGTTTAGAACAAATTAGTGAAAAAGTTAGCGTATCGGGAAGTTTGTTGGCTGGGGGCGGGGGAACTAAGAATTATATCCGAGGGAGGGTGACCGCAGATAGTGGAGCTAATTAAATAAATTATGTAGACAAGATTAGCTCATTGAGAAAGTTGCCCGGGGGAGTTATTTGAACTAAATGTGGTAAAAAAAATTAATCGGGGACGATAATGTTATCAAACAGCTGTTGAAGCAAGTGTCGTGATTTATTTATTTACGGGAAACTAACAGTACAAAAGACAAAAGTTAGCGATGTTATACAAAAAGTAAAAAAACTCAAATGGAACTGGACTGGTCATGGTCTGAGAACAAGCAGAGAAAAGTGGACGAAAGACGTAATGGAATGGTATCCCAGAAATGGAAAAAGACAAAAAGGACGTCAAATTAAGAGATGGGAAGATGACCTACCAAAAGGATGGAGAAGAATAGCTCACGACAGAGACGAATGGAAAAAACTAGGGGAGGCCTATGTCAGAGAGACAACCTGACCAACAAACTGGCTGCTTAAATGACATTTACTACGTATATTTATGTGTATGTATATGTATATGTATGTGTATATGTGTATATATGTGTATGTATGTGTGTATATATATGTGTATGTATATGTATGTATGTGTATGTATTTACTTATGTTAAAAATTGTTAAAATGGTCAGTGAATAAAGGCTTTATTTATTTATTTATTTATAACAGTACAAATAAAATCAGATTACACATGAAAATTAAATAATACAGAGACCATAATACAAGTTTCCACAGAATTACCGTGTGTATTAACATATAGCAACAATATATAATATAAACAATTAATGCAGTGTAACTAAGCATCATGCCGTTTCTCCACAGGGAGGATAGAGCGCCACGCTTTTCCTATATATATCATATACCATCCGATTTATTTTGAAACAAAAATTCAATTTGTTTTCAGCAATATCCGAAAATATAGAGTAAATCGGATGATTTAAGATAGTAAAAGGAAAAAAGACTTTTTGCAGATTCGACAGTATACGTAGGGACCGGTGATATGATCGTGCCAGGACTTTCGCGGAAGCCCCCTATTCCTGCTACCTCCAACACCCGCTTCATATACTTTCGTACCCTGCTCTTCTCGCTCATTCTTTCCACATGACCAAATCATTACTAGAATGACTCTGCAACTACATCAATACATCTGAACACATTTAATTAACTAATTATTTAATCTTGATATAACTATAAAAACACCTTAAAAAGTAGCTCTTGTATCAACGTATTTAAATACGAATGAAACAGTTACAGATTATAAAAAAATAAATAGCATAATTAAAAAGGCTGCACGTAAAAGCTGTTTGATAATATCTCAGTCGAAATAATTTATCTATGATAAGAATGAAAAATCATAATATAATTGTATTAATCAAGGATTTGACAGCGCTCTACACAATTCAAAAGTAAATTGGAAATTTCTACAAAGGTCTGGAACAATAGATTCTGGAACCATCGCGACGCAAAATTGTCTATAAAAGAGATCGATCGACCACAGTACACTAACACCATAGAAAATCAGAAATAGATAGCGAGAATAAAGTGTTCCAGAGAGGAGTGACTACTGACAATTAGTGCGAATTACGAAATTTAGTGTGAATTAAAGAGTAGTGCTCTAATTATATTCATGTCCAGTAAATTAACGCATTTCCGTCGGGTACATTCGCGGGGTAATCTAACGTACAGGGAGTTAAAAAACAATATACTACAATAATACGCGTTTCCTTTGTTAACAAAATACGAGATTGATTTAATTGCTGTATTATAGTCATCCGATTTCTAACTTACACGATGAAATATAATACCCAAAGAAAGTGATTTAGTTTTATTACCTTTTTGCAATTGACAATAACTTTACGCAAAATGTATTAATATCCTTTCGCGCTTAGACGCTAGTCGAGTGTAAGTCTATTAATATAATATTAAAACCTTTACTGCACAAGATGTGTTCAATTCAATTAATAAAATTTCAATTAATTTTCAGTGTTTTATTTGCCTCCCACAACCGCGATTTCGTGACAGTTCTATAAATCAATCAGGTATTGAGGATAGAACAGTTAAAAGAATTAACAACCGAAAAGAGTGCATGAGAATATGTGTGGAAGCGGAAGAGGCAAACATGGTACGCCAGCACACAAGAGTTCAGCAGTTTATCCTCCCTGCCATCAGCGAAACGGCGTGATGGTTAACCTTTTCGTCACTAAGCATCCAAACCTTCCATGTGGTCCCAAGCGGGGTATCGTAATACCCCCAGATCATATTCACACAAACGAATGGAGAGCTGTCTCCCTCGTTTGTGTCGGTGGTAGGGGCTACCCAGCGCATTAATTAGAGTGAAACAAATAATAAGCACAATAATTAAAAGATAAGACAAAAATATGGTATGAACACGTGCAAATGTATGTACCACGCGAAGATCATCGGACCGAAAACAATATTTTTACAAATTTTTACAAATTTAAAAAATAAATAATGTTAAAATGTTCGTAACCATTTCCTTGAAGATTACAAAAAAAACAACAGAATTGTTTGCATAATTATTAAGTTACCGAGTTTAAAGCGATCTATGGGATATGTGAATACCCCCCTTCGGGAAAGCAATGTTATTAATTAACTTACTACCGACGCCGACGTTCCATTTTTTCGCAAGATAGGTAGCGCCACAGCCTTCCGTCCTAATACAGCCTTCACAAACGCCCTTCGACTTTTTGGAATATGTGTTTACATTAGAAATGTGAAATGTAGGTACCACAATAAAGAACATCGATAAAGCGAACCTAAAAAAAGGTCTTCTCCCAATAATGGGCAGGATAATTTTTTTGGTCCGACACAAAATGGTCGACCTTTAAGCGGCCGTAAAAAGGTCGTAAAGTCGTCTCGACAGCCGTAACGGAGCGCGCACCGCCGCGGCGCAGTTGTCACTTGTACGAGGAGTGAAATACAACATAATTAAAGTGGAGGCGCATGAAAATGTCCCGTGGAAGACGGTTATTTACAAATTTCCGACATAAAAAAATACTGACTAGGGAGCCGCCCGGTGAAAGTAGCCACTGAAGGCTTCAATTAGAATAGGAATTTGTTGGAGGCTTTAAATATTTTAATTAAATGATATTAAAACGAAATTCTATTTAAATTATTCTACACCTCCTTAGGCATAACAACAGGAACTCTCCTTAAATTTTCATGTTCAGTAATGCTTACCAATTTTATTTATATATATAGTATTTTTTATAATTAATTCAAATATGATCCCTTCGTCAGGATATAATGTATAATAACAAATAAAAAATAAAAAATCTTAGTATAAACAATAAAAATATAGGTAAAAAATAAGTTCAAATCATTGGTAAGAACTACGCGCAGGTCACCTATACTATAACGACACTTTTACTAATTCCTTATTTCCTGACATATTATATGTTTTTATGTGTACTCCAACGGTCAATTTGCTTATTAAATGTCAATTATTACTTTTATTTTATTAGATAATTACAATCAATAGAACTTAAAAATTGGTTCTGTTTCTGTTTATATGAATAAGTTTTTGAACATTTTCCATGTAAAATGAATACGTTTATTTACTTGATAGTATCATAAAGTTTTTGACCGATCACTATTTTCTTGTTTGTCGATATTCTTATTATTATTTATTGGAATTATTATAATAAATTATTATTATAAATTTTTTATCAGTTATTTTCTTTTTATTTTCACTGCTTCGCATGTATAATTTCGTGTGTAACTTGCGCACTTATATGGCGGAATAGGTATTGTAAAATCCAAACGGGTTACGCTGGAATAAACTTATTATTAGCAAAACATAAGTTTATGCCTATTGTTCGCCTCTGATGTTATCTATATTGGTCGAATATTCAGATAAAAAAATCGAAAACTAAATTTGTACGATTTTAGCTGGAACATTTTAGACTAAATTTAGGTAACTGAACACACTGTAATATTATGATCAAAGTCTTTTGACCAAGTGCCCGGAGGGACGTTTCGGTACACTTTTATTCACTCTATGTGGTACATTACTTTTAATTCGGCTTTACATTCTATCTTATCTGACAGATCGCATTTCGACTGCATCCAATCCGCTTTCTTCTGTGCACGTGTTGTGTAGTGTTTGGATCGCTATTGGTGGGAATATTCCGAAGATATTATCGAAGTAATGATAGTACGTCTACTTTCTGAAAGTCGAAGTTTCCATCAGGTGTGTAATTCTCCGAGGACCTGGCTGTTTCACACATTCATAAATTAATAATTTATGAACCAAATTTTCATAAATAAGATACAGGTAACTAACTGTACACTAGTTTTGAAGTTAATTTTACTGATTTACGATACTGATAAATGTACAACACTCGTTTTTTCATGTATAATTTTGAATATTAAATTTTGAGATACTGAAATTCTACATCGCTTCTTAACTCTCTTTATGTATTTTATTCATAAGGTCATGCGATCATTTATTAAAATTCTACTCTGCGTGTCTGTTTTGTTTCCAAAATATTCTGTATAACTATACAAAATATAAAAATGTGACGATTGACTTGAATTTTAAGTTTTCACTTGATAGTTTATCGATCAGATTTACAATATAACTTTTAATTTTTTAAAATTAAGTAGGTACCATTTCCTTCGCTAAGACGATAAAAAAACTAATCATAAACATACGATCATTATTATCCTTAACATATTTACAAAATTCAATTAATATTAAATGTGTTATATTTGATTGCATAAATATAAACATTTTTCATAATAAAATGTATACGAAAAACACCTTTAAAACTGGTCAAATCATATGATTTTTTTTACACACATTACTCATTTGTAAAGAATTCGAGTTATTACATTTAAGACTTATATTAATTTATATATAAATAAAACACTTGTATAAGACTACTTTTGAGTTTACTTTTGAATATACATTTATATTCTTACCTGTAGATGAGAACATCTGTAGTTCTTGAAACTAGTAGTGTATACTTAAACTCAAAAGTGGTCTTATACAAGTATTTTATTTTTATATAAATCAATCATATCATCCCACAAAGTTAATGCCAAATCAATAAATAATAAGACCAACGTTATTCATTTGTAAAATAGAAATTGTCAAAAATATCATTATTCTTCATTAAATGATTCGAAAAAAATTAAAAATGATTAATTTTTAAAATTGTTTTTAATAAATCAAGTGGAGTTTTTAAAAATATATTCAATCGTTAATTTGATTAAAATTGACTATCCGCAATGTAGATATGCGTAGCGAATTTAAAAAATATTTTAATGTGTAACGTAGATTTATGAACTGATAAATACGAACGAAAAAAAACTAGTTTAAAATATACGATAAGAATCAAAATAAAATTGTTTTTCTGTAATAATTAGGTATACAAATATACTACAGAAGCATAATTGATTCGAATCATTTAAATTCATGTACTTGATAGAAAAATGCCGTGAGAACTCGAGACAAAATGTTAAAAATTCCTAAAAACCTCATTCCAGGCCGAGTAAAATATGGAATTGAAATTTCGACCGGCCTAACGAGTTGTCGATTCGGTTTCTAAAACACTCAAAAAGTTTAACCCATTACAGAAGTAACCCCAGATAGCTATCAAGACGTCACGGACTCCGTTTCCAGCGAGGAAGGAATTCGGACAAATGGGTCGTCAGAAAACACTGCCGCACAAATGTTAAAAGACAATTTATAATCTTTATTTAGATTTTTATGCGTTTTTTAACTAAATAGGGATCTCTTCAAAGTCAATGTTGTAAAGCAATTTAGATAACTTTCCGTATCTGCTGTAATGTTGTGTTGGCTGTGATAAAAACTGAATGCCTATTATAAATAAAGAGAGGCAAAAAATATGGTTAAACTCTGTACCCGACATATTATGTGAATTTTTACGCCACCAAAGGTCTGTTTACCATTGAAACAAAGGATTTAAACGTGATTAAATTTTTTTCATGAATATTTTGCAGACCGTAAAATAACATCCCAATTATAATAATTTCGTTGTATGTCTGTCAGTCTGTCTCCGTAACTTCGTATAACATCCGTAACTTCTTTATAGTAATTTTTTTTAACCAATTTTTTTCCGAATTTTTTAAATTTTATTTTTTACTATTTTTTTAAAATAAAGTACCGTCATTTTTGACGGGTTACAGCTAGAACATAAATAAAATATCTATCTAATACAAAGATCACCAAATATACACATGCTACCTACACATTATGCATAAATTAACGTGAATTTCTTGGTACCGGTCTATGATCTAGTTTCACGATTATGTCGACTTGTAAATTTTGAAACTATTATGAAAAGGTCAAACTAAATTTCCGTAAAAAATGTAATGTCTTAGTAAATAATTCGCACTTCATTATAAAAAGGTTTTATACTATATGTTTTCACTCTAAGAGACTCGGATTGGAACGAATTTAAAAATAAATAAAAAAGTATATAGTAAAAAATGCGTTTGTTTACTAGGGGATTTAATTATGCAATAATAAATACTTTCACTGCATCACAAAAGTATCTTAAATATAAGCAACGGGGACATACTTTCGCTGTGTCCCAATCCTATCGCCTAAATAAGGGATCTAGTTCATCTCTGTTCAATTTTATACTGTGTGATCCAATATTGCCTTAATTATAACAATAAAAAGTCAATGAGTAGACACGATGAAATATTATCTAGTTTGTATCACGTGATTAGATTTAGTTGTCCTTGGAACCCGTGCACTCTTTACTTGTACATTTGTAGTATAAATTTTATTTTACTTTTGTATTCCCCTAATTGTCATAAAATGTTTTTACTTTGTGATTATATATCACACTAGGGCTATTTTTCACGATCATTAACGAACTATTGAAAAATTGTATTTAAAAATAAAATAAAAGTATAAATTACTTATTGCTTAACCAAAATTAAGTGCAAAACGGAGGTTTTAAGGGATTAAGAAAGTGTAGCTATTTTATAGAAAGGTGTTATTTTACGAGAATAAGTGAGTTGATGATAGTGATAAAAATATACGATGCGAGTGTTGATGGCTTGAGAAATAGGAAAGTCCACGAAAGACCAGGTTAAAGCGATACTGGAGATGGTTTTGAACGAAGAGAAGACAAGAGGAGATGTACGAAAGTGGATGAGACTTGAGTGGTCGAAACGATGTTATAATAGAAGTGTGTGATGCTCTACTAACTCCCATGGAAAACGGCGTAACGACAATTGGACGTAGTTATGCAGAAAGCGTCCAACCCATAAAATGTTAAAAATGAGTTATACACGGGTTTGGAAAGATAAATATGACATACTTTTGTGCTGAATACATCGAAGCTCTAAATTCAATATTTTTTAACACACTGTGTTTCAATTACTTTCTGCGACTTCATATTTATAAAGCATTGGCAAAAAAATTTATGGTTAGAAACATCCATGTGGTATGCAACTTTTTAATACTGTTACTACACGATAATAATTTTGTAGAAAACATCTAAGAAAGTTGATCATTTTCTACACCTCAGATAATACTTTTTAGTTAATGCTTTATTAAATTAATAGAACATGGAACCCACACAGAAAAAAATAAGTACCTACTGTATTTCCGATATTTCATACATTTGAGATATTTTGTAGAAAGAATCCAAGCTGTATTAAACGCATCATATCTTAGTAAAGAAGTGTTTTTTAAATAATTGTATAAAAAAAACTTAATCATATCTACAATGATCCCTATGCATATGAAATAATTAATTAAATATCAAGTATTAGATTTTTTTAGGTTCAAATTTTTAGAAGCCATTTTATCAGTTCCATGTCTTTTGGGTTGGACGCTTTCAGCAGAACTAAGTCCAATTATGTATACTGCTTGACATAATATTGTTAAAATAGATACCATGAGCGCGCTAGTTGGTAGCGCGTCATTCCGCTGCGCTTAAATGCAGATATGCTAATTGGCACGACTGTGTTAATTAGGATATACAAATCATTATATTGAATTGTTCATTGCAAAAAATATTCATGTATAAAAGGACATGTTTATCGATGAGCGCTTTTTCATGTCATCCGAAAATATACAATATAATTAACGCTATTTTTCAAATCTTTTACCATGACAAAAGTAACTCTGAAATGAATCCAACATAATCGTACAAAAATTAATACAGTTGTCGAGGATTACTAAATTATAATGTACTGAATTCGAGATTTTATAGGAAACATGATTGTTAAAGGGATAGATAGGTATATATAATCTAGAATTCAGTACATTTTAAATTAGTAATTTTCGGTTACTGCTTTCAAAAATTTTTTTTAATATTTTTGATATTCCGGCCTTTGCTTTTATACCCGTCATTTGATGTCAAGATTAGTTCTAGCGAAATCTAATCTAATCAAAACATTTATTTAATTATGTTTTTATTATTGAATAATTAAAAAAAATAAATAATATCAAACGGATCGAGACCAGTGCCAACTCTAATATGTATATGGAAGTGAAATCTTGAATTAGCAAAAAATTAAAATAAACTGTGAGGGCAGTGAAATGGCAGTTGCTTAGGCACACGCGTAAAAAATCTTTATACGATAGATTGAAGAATGAACAAATTGGAAGAGTGAATGAAGAAAAAGAAGAAGAAGAATATTAACTATGCTGAAAGTAGTAGCGAGATTAAGGATCGCTGAAATTGTTTCGTCATGTGTAATGGAACGCAAAAAGTTTCAACGACTAAAGAAAATGTGTGAAAGTGGACGAGGTAAACGCCGTGTGCCAGAACGGAAAAGGGTGGCGTTCTATCTCCTCTGCCTACAGAGGGTGTGAAGAGTATCAGCGTGACGATTAGTTAGTTAGTCAAATGATATCGTGTAAACAGCTTAAAGAAAACTAGCTATTACACAGACAAAAGCCTAGTAAAACAGCCAAAACGAACTAGCCGAATAAACTGACAAAAAAAGAGGTATTCGCAGATTACCGATCTCTGTTCTTCGTTGGCAAAGAGATGGACGTCATTCAACGCAGTGGCGACATCTATATCCTACTTTGCAGATTATTAAATAATTTCATGATGTAAGAACTTTACCGTTGCACAACTAAAATTTCATCTAAAAAGCGCCTAAAGAGCATAACTTTAATCGTGATAATTCTGATATCTGATCGCTTTATTGCACTTTTTGTAAAGTTTTATTTCCGTTCCAAAATATATTTCAAACATTTGTACAATTTTTTAATTCGAATACGTACCTTTATTTAAAAATGTATTCCTCAATGCAAAATACTTTTTTTTTTTAATATTCCCGTAACGCCCTGATGCCTTTAAATGCATAACAAATAAACAATGCTTTACTCTCACGGCGTGGCGCCTGTCCCACTAAATTTAAAAATACCATTTCCGTTAAGGACGGTCCCTTTTATCAGGACGGCGGTGTTGGGACCTCGTATAATCAGGTAGTTTACGATGTTCCCGAATTGTTGAAAAAATGAATCATACAATTTGTATGGAGAAAGGCAGATAACATCTCGTGCTGTAAAGACGAATCCACGGTAACCACTTAGCTTCCTCATATGAATGTGATATTAAATATGCGAAGAGTATCCATTTTAAGTAACGTATAAAATAACTGTTTATTAATAATATATTTAATATTAATTTATAAAATCCTTTTAAACAATAAAGACAAAAAATATATTTTAGATAATTCAGGGATATTGGGAGCAAATCGCGTAATTTTAACGTAAGAATAAAAGAACATATGAGATGTGTTTTTTAAAATTACGGTAGCAAAAATAAGTAGGAAAAGGTCATACAGGTAAGAAAAATATGAGATGAATAATGAAAAGATATGGATGATACCAAAAACTAAAAATAATTTATTTTTTTGAAAGGGGGTTAAGCTATGCTTAAATAACAGATCTTCTAAAAGAAGAAGAAGGAGAATTAAGCTATGCGCTTTTTGGGAAATATAGGAAATATTTACTAATGTTTTCGTAAGATCTATTTTTCAATATAGAAAATATAAATTATCAAAATAATTGGTCTTTCAAAGAACACATTAATCCGAAACACGTGCACACTGTTAGCCGCAAAGCCTCCTAGTGAATTATTGTTGTCTCGAAAAATAAAGCGGTTTGTACTTTGGTTAAACAAAATTCGCACTCGGTAGCAGCATTTGACCATTATAATATAACCGGTTCTCGAAGATGTGTCGATATTACTAATACATTAAATTATTTGTGGCACAATCTATATTAGGGATAGATATACACGTAGTAGGTATCTATATTAAGGGTAGGTACACGTACTCGTATATAAGGGGTAGGTAGGTGTACCTATAAATAATGTTGTTTTTTAAGTATTTTTGACTAATTTCTAACCGCAAGCAGACCGACCGGTTTTCCGTAAATATATTTTTTTAATTGATTTAGTCTTCAGTATCCTTTTTGGTTTTATATGGTATATAGATTTATTTCGGAAATAAAACAGACAAAAATTAATGATATGTATGAATAAGAGCATGAGTTATTAGAATCGAACATATTTACGTACTAAAATATATCACATAGAAACAAATTTGAAATATATTAACATTAAGAACAAGTAAAGACTAGAAGAAAAGAATAGTTAGCAATAGAATGGAAAAAGTGAATATAGTGAAGTAATGAAATAATAATGAGTGATAACATAATGAAACGAATAAAATGAATATGATACAGCAGAAATGACATTATAATTTTCCCCGTTAGATCGTAAGAAATTTTTTAGACTAAGCAGACCTTTAAGTACAATAGCAGAGATGATAAGAAGTGGGTGTAAACACTATCATATACATACATTACCATAATGGAAATTAATGGCATGATTCATATGAAGTACCTACCAAACAGTTACCAGCCTTGTCCGAGAAAAGGAAAGACCTATCCAGAGTTTTCAAGTACAAAAGTTAGAAAGACGATGTACCGAGGACAGAAGCAAAGGCGATAGAAGCCAACTGCGAAGAAACACCGCGTATTTACAAAGCTCGCAAAAACATCACGTAGACAATTATATTGCGTGGCCAACTTGATGAGAAAGCAAATCCAGACTGTCGCGCCGGGAGGAAAATGATCCCAGTCACCGTGAAATCTGGCGCGTTCCTGCACTCCTTTTTTTCCAAACAAAAACCAATGTTTTCTTAATGAGCTTTTTGCTGTTCCCGGGTCTGGACGCTTTTTTCCGTGTTGTTGAGGTAAGCGGCGGGCAAAAAATATGAGGGAATCTCGAAAACAAATTGCTCGCAGACCTGTGGAGGAATGATGGAATAGCAGTGAGCCTCGGTTTGAGCATATCGAAAACACGGTGTATTGGGTTTTATGTGTGCGGAAATATTTTATATTAAAAAGCCAATTAAAACACGTTAATATAAAAAAGGAGCAAATAGGAAAAAAATATTTTTGTTTATCGAGAAGTCAAGTTTGTTGTAGCCTGAATGTACATATTATTCAATAAGTAAATCTACTTTTAAAAAGGCTGTCATTAAGGTACAGTATTTTAATGCCTTAAATGTTTCACGTTAAATTTTTGTTCTCCATGTTTTTCATGATAGAACCATTTTCCTTTTTTTGAAATAATTGTTTTCTCTATCTTCATAATTGGTCATTTAAAAAAAATTAATTATTTGGTTTTTGATAAATGTTTTAAGTGTATTGAAGATATTTTTTATAAAAAATAATAGAATCATGATTATTATGTTTGGCTGTTTTCCAAAAATAAAATACAATCGTACATATCTGAAACAAAATTTTCTTATTAGTTGTATTTTACAATCCTTAAGAATATTATAGTCACTCCACGCCACTCTTCCGGAGTCTCATCCGTTTGTCATTTTTTTGTGAAAGCATTTTTTCATTTTCTAAATACATGTAATATTATTTTCCATTTTTTATTCTTCGCATATTAAATCTTGTCTTTATTAATTCTAATTTCAAAACGCAAACGTCACTTTGAAAATAAAACAAACCACAGGTGTCACCTGCATGTACAATCCTCCTTATTCTCATTATAACAATGTCCTTTTATTAATTAGTAAGACAAAAAATAAAAGGGACGTTACGCTTAAAGTGCGAAATGTCAAGACATCTGTCAAACATCAAAATTGATAAAGCGACAACAGCGGTCAAGATGTATTTGTTCTGTTACATAACTGTCTTGAGAATATACCTACAGGGTTCTTTTAAAAGTTTATTTATTCAAAGACAATATTTAAAATGATTATCCGTGATAATCATTTTGAATATTGTTTTTGAATAAATAAACTGATTTTATAAAACTAATGAATGAATGAATGAGTCATCCGTAATACATCGCTTTGGCAAATTTCAATGCGATTGTTGTAAGGAAGTAAGTCAAATGAGGAGTATAAAAGCAAAGGGAGCAACATCCAAAATATTTAAAAAAATGTTCTGAATGCAGTCACCGAGCATTTATATTTAAAATGTACTGAAAAATATTTAAAATGGAATGAAGAGATTTTATAGGAAATATAGCTCTATCCCTTCGAAAATCAAGTTTAAAAAACAGCGAAATCCATACTGTGTAAAAAAAGGCAGCAATATCCACTTTATACATTCAACCCCATGGATGTGTCACGTGACAAAATGGCCGCTTCATACCAAAATGAGAGTTGTTGTGTCGATTTTAGATTGAAATATCATAGCAAATAAAGCAATATACAATTATTATGTAAATAGAAAAAGCAGTTTTTTCCAGTATTTGGCAGCGAAAACGGCAATATCTATATTTAAATGTTAAATATCTATTTATATACGCATATAAAGGGAAAACTGAGGTGATAAATTTTTTTAAAGCTTATTTTCAATAAGATGTAGGTTTCATTGATTCCAGAAAAAATTCCCTGAATGGTGACAGTTTTTCTGCACTTATCCCAGAATACCTCAGTGGAGTATTGCTGTCTTTGCTCTTATACCCCTCAAATATAAATATAAATAGTGTGTAAAAATAAGACTTTAAAAAGTTGACATAACGCGGCGAGTAAAATTAAATAATTTATCACAATCGAACTGCCTAGACGCGTACATAATCGCGAATCTCCTCCCACTAGCGACACTGATTAATGGCCGGCTCAGGACTGAAAATCCAAAAGCTAAAGAAAACTCCCCAAACGCTATCATTAATTTGTGACCTCATCTGTACAAAAAAAGTTGAATAATTATGTTAGGGAAGTTTTAAAAAAAAAGCCTTTTTCTAAACGAATCGCGATACGTTGCCTGGGGGTTGCCAGTAGGGATGGCTCGTCGACGTATTTATCGTCGACGAAACGAGACCGTCCACGTCCGTGCATCGACGAGACGATCGACTAGTTGAATTCGTCAATTTCTTTACGTGGACGTCGCGGACGTTCTATCTAAACATCGGGACGATGGTCAACTGTCTACGGTTCGACGCGACGCTGCTCGACGGCTCAACCGTTGGCTATTTTTATTACGTTAATTTTTAAAATTTAAAGAAGTTCGAAGGAATATAGTTTCGGGGAAAGTAAAACCGCTGCTTGTGCTTATATGTAAAAAGAAATATTTTCTTATTTATTTGTTTACGCACATTATAGGCTTTTACATATTGTTTTATATACTTCTTTCTATATATAATAAAGAAAGAAGTAGGAATACACAACAATATCAGGTGTAAGCAGTAAAATATTAGTTCAATAAAAAATAAAATAATTAAACAGAATTGTTTTATTTTATACAGCGCAAAATTGGGAATTCACCGAAACGTCGCTCGTGCACATCGCACAAATCAAGTAAAAAATAATAGATAATAGCTCATTAAGCCTATCTCACCCTACGCATGCATTCAAATTTCAAGTCTCTGTCATA
Source organism: Agrypnia vestita (assembly GCA_016648135.1). Taxonomy (NCBI): domain Eukaryota; kingdom Metazoa; phylum Arthropoda; class Insecta; order Trichoptera; family Phryganeidae; genus Agrypnia; species Agrypnia vestita. Next base: position 37,532 of record JADDOH010008099.1, on the reverse strand, counting down.
GTTCGTGTACACAGATCTGCACACTATGGTAGTGTACTTTAGAGTTGAAATGAAATTACCCGTCGAGCCGTCTATGACGTCTATGGCGTCTACAAGTCGACAGCGAAAGGTGAGAGAGAAATAAACGGAGACGTTTTGTCTTGCTCTCGCTCGTTGCTTTGCATTACGTTGAATCTCGAATCGTCCACCGTCTACGAATTTAACTAGTCCATGCGATAAACGTAAACCGTCGACGCGTCGATGCAACGTCAACGGTTGATTTCAACTAGTCCGTCCATTCAACGCCCATCCCTAGTTGCCAGTTTGTGCAGCGCGGGGAATGCGAACCGAACACGTCATTGTTTTAATTGCACTCCCCTTTGTGCGATGGCGGCTGGACGCGCAGAAATACAGCTCTAAATGAAATATTATTATTATTGTATCGGAAAAGCGTCAAAGCCGATTTCATTGGAAAAAGTATTCCACGGTAAAATAAATAACATTTCCACGGTGTGTCGGCGAGAGCGACAGTCGTAAATAAATACGACTTATTTTATTGGCGGTGAGAGCGGATATTGGGCGGCTCGGTGGGTCAATTGCTGTAATCGTCAGTAACTTTTATCATCTCAAACGAATTTAATATCAATTTTGCGTATTTAATCACTTTACTTTGTTTATTTATTTAACCGGTTTCGAAAAGGATCGTTTTGATAAAATTGATGAAGAAAATTATCATCGAATGATTTGAAATTCACTTCGTGGTGCAAAATTTTATTTTAAAATGTTATTTTTTAATTAAGATAAATTACATAAATCTCAGAGAGAAATTTGATAATGTGTGTATGTTTTTACGGATCGGTGAACGTTGCATTGCATTAAGTGATCACTCATGTCAACTACTACAGGTCGTAAGTCCTCTGGCTACCCTATTAAGACTTACACACATATTTCCCATATCTTCTCTGTGACTTCTAAAATTTATTTTAATTAATGATTATCTCTGCACAGTCATTAATTGTGGAAATCCAGTAATTGTTTTTTTTTTTTTTAATTTTACGCTTCAACAGGCCAATAGGCCCAACAACAGAAGCGAAACACATCACAAAACACCTAGGCTTGAGCAAATCACATAGATTAATTGCGACCTTACCGGGAATCGAATCCGGAACCCTTGGTGTGAGAGCGAGTGTCATACTCCAAAAATGTTTTAAAATATAGCATTTTATTTAAATTTTGTTATTAAAATTAAAAAAAAATGTTATTTAGTTATTAATTCCTATGTTTAAATTTTTAAGTAGGTATTGGTATTATAATAATCTATGTTAAGAGACAATGAGAATTATAGGTATATAAAAGTTGGGCAATATTTATTGCATACTCTTGAAGTGAGACTTTAACTTGTACTTGAATTTATTGTAATTATCTTTTTTTAAGTCTGTCTGTAAATTATTAAAGTTGAGTGTACTTTTATATACAAAACTATGTGTAAATAATTGTGTAATACATACATTGTGTGTAAACAAAATTGTAAAACGAATAATGATGATAATTTTTGACTTGCTCTCATATATAAATCAGCATACTTAATGTAATCATATTTTTGTACATATATTTATATATATTTTACAGATGTTTGTGTCACTAAGCTATCGATGTATCTGGAAATGTGAAAAGATCTAATTTAAAAATGTGTCTTCATAAAAATAGGTCCAACTATTTTTCTGGAATCCACCTAATTCATATGTTTGAAAGGAAGTTGACTGTTCAATTCACTCCGATGTAATGATCTATTTCCTTTCAAATTTACATTAGTGCGACACAAGGAAGGAAATTGGGATATTATGTAGTATTAGATAAATTGTCCGAAATACTTACTTAGGGGTCATTTGTATAATGTATATAGGTATGTGTTTGTGAAAATGTTTAGGTGAAGTGGTGTGTATTTAAGGTGGATAGTAGATATACACCTCAAACCTGGTTTTAACTATGACATGTCAAAAAATTGCTTTTTGCGATTGGATTCAAAGTTTCAACTCTCAGAAAGAAATCATAGAATCTTTGTAGTAAACCATTTTAATTTTTTTTTATTATACTCAGACCATAATTTGTATATTTAATGTAATAATGATAATGTAATAATAAGTGAAATATGATAATGAAATTGTATTTTTAATAGATTTTTTGAGATATCAAACTCTAAGACTTAACAAACCAATATTTTCACTAAGCAATTTGAGATAAATCATAATTTATTACAACTGCATATACTTACAATTAGATTAATCTTCTTTAAGAGAGCATTGAAAATAATAAACAAAACATTATTTTTCCAAATGTTTTTTTCCAAAATAACAGAAATCCAAAGATTTTGTATTCGAATGGGATTCATTAACGACTTTTAAAATTATTTAGGGTGTGACCTTATATCAAATTTTTTGCGTTATAGAATTTGTCTTCTGTTGCTAATATTATATAAATATATTTAAAAAAAATTCAAGTAAAATCCGAGATAATATCTATTAAAAATAGCATCGTGTCGAAGTATCACGATGTATCGAAGTATCGAAATATATGGCGCCGAATAACCCGGGAGGCTTCCATCCAGCAATGGATAGAAAACGACTTTGATGATGACTTCGTAATTTTTACTAATATGTTAACCGCTGAGAGCTTTGGTATGATTCATCTCTTTCTGTTCATCATCACATATCTTCTATTACACGAAGCCAATGGTAGTGCAAACGAGAGATAATATGTGGGGTATAAAAACAAAAGCAGCAATATCCCAAAAAAAAAGATATTTTGTAAGAAACTTGATTATGGATACATAAAATCTAGAATTCAGTCAATTTTAAATTAGTAATCCTCGGTGACTGCATTCAAAACATTTTTTAAAGTTTTTAGATATTGCTGCATTTGCTTTTATACCCCACATATATGTATTAAGAGTTCTTTTTGTATGACTCATACAAAACCTCTCGGCGGTTGACCTACATACATATATTTTAATACTCGTGATTGTTATCGGTAGGCAATACATTTATTACATTATTGTCACCTCGTTGGGTTAAAAAGAAATAGTTTTTAATATTTTCAATTTCAGATATACCTATCAACAACGTGAAATGCTCAAAGATAATTTTAACCCGAATTTATATCAAATGTTCAAACCACCGAGCTGCTGAATTAAAACGGCATTCATTAATCACGTCGGGATAAGCGAAGATATTACGGATAATTGTGGGTAAAAATTGACGTCCGCAATTTGTCTTCGGTTGCCCGGAGATTCGATCCCAATACATTATAATATAATACCCAAGATAGGAACAAATGATCCCGATTAATTGTAAGGACTTCTTCCCTTTCTTCATCTGACTTTTGGCAACTGAATTCTGAAGACGAATAAGTTAATAATTTATTTTGCTTTCAAATATCACGCACATAATTTGATATTTATAAATTAATTATAAAATATAATTGATGGATATGGCGTTAACATTTTAGAGATTATTTATGACGATTATTAAATTGGATAGTAATCATAAACTACGCTATCTCTACGTGTTTTGAGAGTGTCAAATTTCATCGATAGGGGAAGTATTAAACTACTTACATACCTATATAGAATTTTTACATTGTATAGGTAGAAATACAAATAAGTAAATGATTAGGTACTGATTGAAGTTACTAGTGGAAAGGTGTTTGTAAGAAGAATATTGAGAGAAAAGAAGAAGAGTTAATAAAAATAAAATTATTAATCAAAAGAATACCCGAGTTCTCATTTCTTTTATTTTCTAAACTTTATTTTTTACAATTCATTTTATTACCTTTACGCGTGACGAGATGGAGAAATTAATGATACATGAATGAAAATATTGATTTTTATCCAAGATGTGATTCGCGAATTCAGAAAAGTTATTACTACTTAGACAAGCGACGACGCTCTTTTAGTCTAATATTGAGATTTTTTAAAGTTTTATGGATGTATTTACTATTACAATCTCCGCATGAAATTTCGTTAACTCCGCTTTTTCTAAATTAGCTGTTTTTGAGTTTGAGTTTAGGATAAACGCGCCTAAGTTATTATAAGTGTAATTATTATTGACACTTGTTTCATTATGTTAATTTTTCCATTTTATTGCTACTGTTCATGTCTTTTATTTTTTTATTTGTTCTTCTAATTAATATATGTACATTTCAAATTTGTATTTATCTGAAATAATATGTTAGGACACAGATTAACTTGTTCGATTCTGATTACCCAAGCTCTAATACATACATATCATTAACCTGTGCATATTTTATTTCGGAATAAATAAATAAATTAGAAAATATTGATAATTAGTTTCAACCTCATTGCGTCATCTACCTGTATTTTGAATCAAAACCGAATAAAAACATACAAGAAACATATTTCTTGGTCATTGGTTCGACTGTGGAGTGCTGGAGGTTAGGGCTTCCTGAATTAATTAATTAGTTAACCTGAAGTAGGTACCTATAGCGAATAGGTGAGATAAATAAAATGATGAGATATTAATATTTTTTATAGGAGATGACGATAGTGCCACGCGGTCGCTGCATGGAAGACCACAATCGGTAATGACTCCAGTGGAAGTCGAGTGCCCGCATCCTACTCTTGCAGCTTGCCGGTCCAGGGCAGTACATCAAAAACATGGGCTTGAATAAATCATCGAGTGAATTCTTGGGAATATGGACCAACATACTCATAATCAATACTTTTTTATTTCGCAGATGAAAGGCATTCAATGATAAGTGCATTAAAATTAACTTTTTCAATATTGGTCTTATAGCATTAAAATAATGCTTTAGATTTTATGTGGGGTATAAAAGTAAAGACAGCAATATCCAAAATAATTTGAACGCAGTCATCAAGGATTATTAATTTTCAATGTACTTAATTCGAGGCTTTATAGGAAACATAAACAATAAATTTATAGGAAACATGATTTTAGAAGGGATAGACACATAAAATTCAGAATTTAGCACATTATAAATTAGTAATCCTCGCTGACTACATTCATAATATTTTTTTTATTTTTTCGATATTGCTGCCTTTTTATTTAAAGAAGTCACTAATGGATTTTTTCAATTTGAATATTCAGCATTTGAAAAACTGCAAAAGAGTTTTATATTTTATAGCAAGGAGCTTTAAAATTATTTTACTCTTCACATAAAAAATAACAAAAGAGAAAAAATATAACATTTAATATAATTAATTTAATCGGCATTTATATTTAAAAAAATAAAAACATCTTACGAACAGGTAAAAAATAAAACAAAACTATGATCATAAGGTGTTTGAGAAATTTAAAACGCTATTCACTATTCCGTATAAAGCGGCATTGCATCTAGCCGTTGTCCGGCGTCAAAGGCACTGAATGTTTACATTTTTGCTTCATCGTACCTAACTTTTTGGATATTACTGTCTTTGCTTATACATCCTACATACATAGTTTATTCTAGCACTACTATTTCATTAGTATAACTATTTCACCATTGCGTTACTCGACTTACGAATTGAACGCATCATCACTAAATCGACTTTTGCCAGTCATTCCCTGCTCACTGATCCTTCTATAGTGTTTTTTTTATTTTTATTATTTTTATAATTGCATAACAGATTGCTCTATTTACTATGAAAGATATGACGTGAAATTGTGTACCTATATGTTTGCGATCTTCTGTTTGATGATTTCAATACTATTATTAAATACATCGACATGATCGCTCACTTCATTTAAGAGGTGCACATTACGTGTTATGGTGTGCCTATTCATTACATCCGTTCTAAATTTTAAGACGTGAAATTGAAATGAAAAAATGACTTCGATTTCGCAAACAATTGTTGCAAGTGACGCATTACGAGGAATTCGGACAGCGCGTTAATTCTTTTTGGCAGATCTGATTGTTAAAAAAATCAAAGCTGTTACTCAAAATGGCGCCCTTTTAGCAGGGCGACCCAAAAGTACCTTCCATGTACGAATGCACGAATTTTGATACGGGAGTGCGGTGCGGTTACGGTCTGCGAATTTTTATTGGGGGGCAGTAAATTGTACCGCCGTGGCGCGGCCACTGCGGCCCGGTGGTCCGGGACAAAAAGGGATAAATCATCCGGCGCCGGGCTCATAAAAGTGTCCCCTAAACTCTAAAAATACACAGTAAATAATGCCAACACAAAGGCGGGATTAATTATTATTTCTGGTACAGAAGTCGGGCTAAATACAATGTACGGGCGAGACTGGAATTGGCGAAAGCGATAAATGATTAGCTCCTGTTTATTGTGCCACTCGAATAAATGTTCGAAAATCTATTTACCGAAGCCAATTGATCGAAACAACAATTTTCCGAGTGAAGAAATTTCCAACATCGCTTATTATTTATCGCCAAACCTCGCCGTGTTTCGCGGATTTCGCGTTGCAAATTTGTTTTCCCGGAAAATAACGGATATGTGTATTTAGATATTAGCTGTAACCCGTCAAAAATGACGGAGCATCGATTTGCGTCTTTGATGAGCCCTAGTACATACTTAAAGTATTTTTTGGCGGTCCACGGAGTGGTATAACGAAATTATTACGTTTGATTTCCGAAAATGCATGAAATTCAAAGACATGAAATGAACAAATCCAATTAGTATTTTATTATCACAATATGGTGTTATTCAGCGCGTAATACAATATCTCCATCCCTATTTATATCCATAATAATAATAATTTCGTTGTCCGTCCGCAATTTCCTATCTAATAACTGATCTCATATCATTTTCAAAATTAGCATGATTTCAAGATTGTTATTAAATAAAATGAAAACATTGACTTTAAGCCCTTTTCATAAAATACTCTGAATTAGGTTTTTTTAATATTTAAATTTTTTAATATAAGTCTCTACCTGAAATTGCCGTCTTATATCTTACATTTGACTTAGAAATCAAAATTCAAATTGATGTCATATTAAAGCAGGGGCGTGCGGTGAGAACACTGAAGCATGACTTTTCCGAAGCATATTTTTTGAAAAAAAAATCGAAATGAAATTTATATCTCACAACATTACTATCACGATAATTAATATATTATTCATATTTTATTATTACATAATATTCTATTAGATAAATATTTAATTTCTATTTTTTCTCAATTTCATGCTTACGCAAAGTCAAGCTTTAACTCATTGCACGCGCCTGTATTAAAGCTATGATATTACTTTTAAAAATGAGTTATTCATGTGTTTTCCCAACGATTATTATTTTTTGATATCGCTGCGACCATGGAGAAAATGAAAATTTGCGTTGCTAGGAGTTTGGCGTCTACCTTTCAAGTTGTCCAGGATACAGAGCTTTTGAAAATACAGAAGCGCCATGTTAAGAGTCGCCTTTATCCAACTTTATCCAAAGTCGTGGATAAAAAAAATATTGATAGCCGTCACATGCTAAGGAAGTGCACCGTCATCTTGTTATTCCCCTATTAAACTGTGTAGTCAAATTGTCATATTTATATGAAAGTAGGTACATGTATTGGATAATTGTTTTTTGTGTTAGTTTTATTTTATAATTTAAAGCATTAATATTTTTGATATACATAGGTACCTTCTTAATTATTATTTTTATATCTTTTCCTCATTGGCCATCAAATTTGGATCCTACTGGAGAGAATGAGAAGAAGAATTCAGGTTGCCGAGATGAGTTTTCTAAGAGGAGTAGCAGGAGTCACACTGGTGGACAGACTGAGAAGTACCGATATAAGGTACACACTCGGCATAGAGCCCCTACTCAAACATATAGAGAAATCACATATAATGTGGCTTGGACATGCGCTAAGAATTCCAGAGGAACGAGGGTCAAGAATTATCCTCTTGGCAACCCCCAGAAGGTAGGAAAGAAAACAGGATGGACTTGACTGATTAACACATACGGAAGCAGCAAAAGGCAGGGGAATATGGAAGCATATTGTCGAGTCTTTGGACCCCCGACCCTACTAGGACAAGGGGATGAAGATGATGTTATTTTTTCCTCAGCAACGTAACGGTTAGAATCCCCACCTCGTCACGCGGGAGATCGGGGTTCGGAAGAATATTACGTTTAACACATGCAGTGTTTTTTTCTGACGTGGCATATTTTGTAGCATTTTTATATTGTCTTAAAATATAACAAGTCAATTACAATGTATATAGATTATTGCTATTAAAAATGTAAGCCGATCTCGGTGAAGAAATATATTTTCCAATAAACCCTTAATGGAGATGTCCCAGCAACAGCAACAGGGGTGTAGTGACGGTGAATAATTTGATAAATACGTACAACGATTTAATATTGTAAAAAGGTTTCGAGCGTGCCAAATGAAATTAGTTTATACATTTCTCTGCCGAAGTTTTTTGCAAGTTTTATTGAACTAGTTTGACAAAACGACGTGACGTGATAACTAGACGTCAAAGGTTTGTCGTCCCGGCGCCGTGAAGGAGAAACTTTCAACGACGCACATTAAAATATTCGTGTATTTCACCATAAAGAAAAATGAACACACATAAAAATAACGTTTGACAAATGTAAATGGTCGGAGAAAGTAAAATATAAATAATCCTACTTTTAACAAATAAAAATGTACACAAATTTGATCATTCTTTAAGCTGCGTGATAAAATAGCACTATTAATCACGCCTAAAAATCTATCTAATCTTCGATCTTTCTTCATGTTAGCAATGATATTAGTGGCCTCAATAAGATGAAATACGTCTCATAATGCACCTCTACAGGTCTCGAACCTGGGTCGCCCTCACAGATAGAGTTACCATATTTTTCAACTGAAACTAATGTTCACCTTCCGCCTCAAAATGTTCTCTTTTTTCAATATAAATTAATGTCTTGCTTCTATCTTAAAATGTTTATCTTTTTTATCTAAACAAAAGTCCGGCTTCCTATTTAAATTGTCATTTTCAACTAAAAATAATATCCTGCTGTCTTAAAATGTTTTACTTTGTCTACTAAAATTTCCTCTTCCAAATCAAAATTTCCTTCTCTTTCAAGTAATTCCCCAATAAAATGTCCTTCTTTTTCAACCAACCAAAATGTCATTCTTTTTAACTAAAACAAGTGTTCTTCTTTTTCAACTAAAGATCTTCTTCTTCCTTAAATCGTCCCCCTTTTTGGTTTATATTGCTTCACATACTCATCCACGAGATCACTCGTGGTGGTTCTTGAACAAGAATAAAATAAAAGTAAATGAAAAAATTTTACATACTAATTTCACTCAACAATCCGATAAATTGGTAGCATCAGCACTAATGCTTGTAAATTAATAGATTATTATGTTTTATCGAAGGCTGTCCCACAACTTTAAATATTTAAATTTTAAAACAGTTAAAAACAATTCACTTGAATGTTGTAATAAATAAGAACACTGGAAGCTCAAGTAACGTGTAATAAGTAATTTAAAACAAATTAAGATAAGCTTTCATACGCTTTCTTCGCATACATTCGTAATTGATCCCTGCAGTATCCAAATAGACAAATTTTCGAACGGCATGTTTTTCAGCTGTTTCTGCGACTCTTGCTTGTGAGTCACGTGATTATTACCACAGTATACCCAGAACAGTAGTTTATCTCCGGCCTGTCGGCGAGTTATTAGCCCACTCTTGCATTGACGCTAGGGTTGTCACGTTACTTTTACTCCCTATATTTTAATACGTAGCGTCTGAAATTCCGACGCACAAGGTAGACACGAAACCCGAAAATTTCTGTAATTAGTATACCTAGTTTCTGCACTTAAATTGCAAGAACGCTGATTAACATCAACGTAGACTTTTAAAAACTCACAGTCTTTGTGATAATCAACACACCTTTTTAGTAAAGCACCACAAACATAAAAAAAGGCATTTTTTCCAGGAAGCGCATTTTATTTCTAAAGCGGCGGCTGCGAGCGCGAATGGCACCGAAGGCACGGCCCTTACTGCCGCCGCCTTGTGCCCCCATATTCTATGTCAATGTGTGCGTCACAGTGCGTGCGTACACGGCGCCGAGCACGCACGCACACATTCTGTATGAAGACGTATTCCTGTTCTTAGTATACTGTGTTATTACTTTTAATCTAATTAACGACCAAATTACGTCGGTTATGATCTAATAATGTATAGTCACTCACTTTACGTAAATCTTGAAAGTTCCGGATGTCTAGAAAGTCGGGAAGTTGGTGAAAATTAAATTATACAATTCCATAACAACAAACAGACAAATAGAGTTAAAAAAGGCATGTTCATCAAAATAATTGATATGATAAGGTTTATTTATAGTTTCTTTGTGTTCTTTTTATGGCTGTAAAATTGAAAGAATCTTTTTATATAGCTACCGCAGGTGGAGTTCGCTGTGGTTGGATTTGTTGCAAAATTGATGCGCAGAATACGAATTTTCCTTATCCAGCTGTATATTCAGAAGGCGCCTATGGTTCCGTTTCCGTTTATTAATATTGCAGACTTTCCAAGTCTCCGCTGCGTGCATGAATATTGTAAATTAGCTTTGCTCGCTTCTTTCATGTCTCTGTCAGTACATATTCTCGCAAGATGGTTCATGTAAACTATATAAAGTTGGATAAACAGCAGAATTTATATTTCACTTTCAATTTATATAGGAGCATTACTAATTCTTCCGTTATTATAATATTTAATCATCCCATAGCAATAATAATAATTTTGTTGTCTGTCTGTCAGTAACTTCATATAACGTCCATAACGTCCGGTAACGTTAGTACCTTTTTATATATTTTTCCTTTTTTCCCTTATTCTTTAAGAACCGACATGTAAAAGTACTGTCTATTTTGACGGGTTTTAGCTAGTAATATAAATTTTTAGAGCTAGGGGAAAGTTTGTAAGTAAAGGAATTTTTCATTACATAGTACTAAGATAAAGTAAAATAGCTATCCCGTCAAAAATGATGTACTTTTACATGTTTGAATTTGAGCTTTAGATTAATTTTGATACACAATTTTTAATACGTCATCTAGCCTAGTGTAGCATTTGTGACGGACATTTTAATAATGAGAATTATGTATTTTTATGATATAAAATAAATTATGACTGTGAGTGGGTACTAATGTATAAATTGGTGCACTAGAGATTTCACGAAAATAAAGAAATTATAAGAAATCTACTTCAACATGTTTCAATGTTCAATAGAATCTAAATATGCATAATAATTTGTGTCTGTCCTTACATACACTTACAGGAATGACAACTTTAGATAATTGGAGTGTGACATTCAGTCAGCGCGCGGCTCACGAGCGGTCACACAAGGGTGATAAATTATTATTATTTCCCGTGATTTTTCATGGATTTATTGACTAGTTAAAAAAATATTTTGAAATCAGGTTGATAATGTTACATTGGCTTAAATGCATGGAAAGAATTGACTACAAGCTTTATATTTGCGCGTTTTTTTTCATTTCATTTCGGTGTCGATAAATCGGCGATTATTGGACACGTGACAATTAAATGCTTGATACCTACATAGTTATAAATATATAATAGTATGTAGAAAACCTCTCAGACACCACCTACCTCGCTAGGTATATAGAAATACCTGTTCGGAAGCAGGTAGCCTTTGTTGTTCATTTTTTTACCTTCAGATCGATACAAAATATTTCTGATTAATGTGGCAATTACAATGTTGGCACTTTGTGGTGCGACATGATTATTTAAACTTACACTCAATTGAACATTGTAATGCACACACGCTGAGTTAAATTTATCACTACTATAGTTTCGAGAGGAGCACTCCCCTTCATCACTACATTTCTTTTTACTTGTACCACTATGTTTACTACGTTTTATTAATTACTTTCTCTATTTGGTTCTTTTATGTATTGCTTTGATTTTAATATTTCATGTTATGCCGTGGATCTCTGTAATAATCTTACCAACTGTCCAATATATTGTGTCATAATAAATTGTACTGTTGAGATTCCCTAAATAAAATAAAAATTAAGAAAATCCTCAGTAATTTAAAAATTATAATTATAAACTACACCCGCGGGAAATACTAATAATAATAAATAGAGACCCTTGCGTGACCGCGCAACATTAGCATCGAGCTGATTGCGTACCAAACTCTAATTATCTCAAGTTTAAATTCCAGCAAGTTACGAATTTATGGACCGACAAACGGACAGACAGACAACGAAAATATTATATTTAGATTAGATTACACTTGGTGCTGAGAGGGATTGCTCCTCTCGAAACTATAGTAGTGCATTACAAAATTCAATTAAATTAAAATAAATATTTTTTATTTTACAAGCAGGTATAGTAAAAAAAAAGGATATAAATAAGTATGTAAAAATATAAAAGTTTAAAAAAAAGGAGAAAATAGAAAACTACTATTTACTGCTCATATCGAAACAGCATCTTTCGTATGGATAGACAAAATAAGTGGCCAACTGGATTTAGTGCGACAGGCCCAATTACATAGGCTACCCCCTGATGTACACGGAGATTAGACCCTTAACACACTTCTTTTTTTGTACCTTATCAGGTCCCCCCGACGTTGGCAAACACTCGCGCGAAAACCTCTCTGTCCTGTGCTGTCCGGAACAAATCCTCCACCCGTCCTCTATTCTCTGATGTTGCGCAGCCAGGACATTTGCCTTCTACCAACTGCCTGTCTTCCTTCCGTGTTGCCCTCAAGTATATTTATCCCCGCGTAGCACGCGATCCAAATAAGAGACCTTCTTCACTTTAACATTCGACAGTAGGCTCCAGCTCTCTGAAGCACCTCCGACTTGATGTCGGTCCACGGTATACGAATCATTCTTCGGCGTGTCCACATTTTGAAAGCTTCCAAACGTATTCTTCCATTCGTAACATTAACATTACATACACAGAAAAAGAAAAACAATAAACGTCAGAAATGTTGCAAAAAAAATTGGAGTACTCACATTCTTTCGGCTTCCGCCGGCAGGTGCTCCGGCACCTTGGTGAGCCCGCGGTGGGAGCAGTCCGCCGTGAGCCCCGCGCACGTGCAGGACCACGGGCACCTGGCCAGCAGCGGCTGGTGGCCGCGCAGCTCCACCTCGTTCCCCTGGGCCGGCTCCGCGGCGCACTCCAGCCCTGGCCGCGCCGCCAGCAGCAGCCACGCGAGCAGAGCGAACCGCACCGGCTTCCCGCGAGCTTCCATGTCTTCCGCGTTGCTTCGACTACCTTTAGAGCGCGACGATCTCCAGCGACGGTTCACTGCATCTCCCGCAGCGACAGTGTCCCGCCTCCCATAAACGAAACGACAACAAATCCGCAAATTACGAGCACCAACACTTGTTTTTTAATTTTTTTTTACACACAATTTCGTTCACTTTTTGCACAATTTTTTTCACTTTTCACATTGTAAACAACTGGACGATTTGCCAATTGGCCACCGTTCGGAGCCAACCCTGGTTCGGGAAAGCGACGAGGGTATTAGGATCGCAATATTATTATCGCGATCCCTTTCGTACGTGTGCGGTGTGGCGGGCGCTAGCGAGACGGGCGTGCGCTGGGCGCGGAGGCAAGGCTTGGACTGAGTGTGGATCGCGGGCTCTGGGCACGGAACCCCTCGGCGTGGTTGTATTGGTCGAGAGAGCCCTTCGGAGAGCATGCGTTGTGAGGGTCGGATTTTCGAGCGAAGCCTCCAGAAATGAAATTAAATAACGAATTAATTTTTTAACAGATAGTAAATATTATGTTTTTTGCCAAAACGCATTTATGTACGTTGACTCAATTTAACAGATGTATGAAAACTACATTTAAAGGAAATCAAAAATAAACAACCGCTATTTACAAATAATTTAAACTACCTACTATAAATATAACAAATACGCATGGTCCACGTTGATATACGGTAGGTACTAATTTATTTTATTCAATAAATGCAAAATGATTTTGTGGTTATAACATTAAAATAATTAACAAGAATATATTTTAATAAAAATGTATGTGCTTTGTTTTCACCACTTATATATTGAAAAATATCAACATATTTCAGAGCCCATAGCCCCTTCGTCAGGATACAATGTATACTAACAAATTATCGAAGTAAAAACAATCAAAATATATAAATTATATGTGGGAAATTAATAATAATTAAGTACCTACTAGCATGAAAAAAATTAGAAGATAACTATTTGTAAACGAAGGGGCCATGGGCTCTGAATGTTGATATTTCTCAATATATAAGTTGTGAAAACAAAGTACATTTTTATTAATCATATTATTACTGTCTCCACAAAATCATTCTGCTCTTTTTGAAGAAGAATAAATTTTATTTACACCACACACTTGTTGAAAATACCAACATGTTTCGCGGCCAACGGTCCCTTCATCGGGATACAACGTATGCTAAAAATCGAAATATAGACATTAACAAAATAAGTATATATATGAAAGATAAATAAATATATCGGAGATGAAAAAAATAATAATTTAAAAAAAAATTAAAAGATAAATATTTGCAAAAATGACCTGGTTAATTATTATATTTAATCTACTATCGATACTTTTTCTTTTTTTCAAAATTTTTAATTTATCCAACTATGTATAATCCTGTATTATTGTATGGACATTCTTTTGATATTAATAACGGATTGACCGTTACTGTTTTAAATTATTTTAACTAATTTTTATGTGTATCTTTTTAAATGATTTATCTAATTTTATTTCTGAAAAAACTATCCGTAGAACCATTGTATTAAGTGAGGATTCGTCATTAATAGTGAAAAGGTATCAAAAAGGTGTGTCGAGTCTCGCTTTATCAACCACTTACGGGTAAATTTTTTGGTCATGGCACACTAAGAAAGTCTTATGTACCGATACACACGTTGGTGTGCGTTAGCGATATTGATATTCGAGAAAAATACGAGGTTAAATGAATCGCTTCACGCTAGACAGTGATGCAATAACATACTTGATGTCAGGGGCGCATTATATCGGTTATGTACACCGCGCGCTGAATGCTGTTTAAAATAAATGTAAATTTATCATGTTGATAATAATAATTATTATTAAACCATTTTTAAAACCTAGCGAAAATTCTTAGTATAATCATTTATATGATAATGAAGGGCGTCGACAGTGTCATTAGTATTATTATTATTAAGATGCGATAGATATTATTTCATTCTCTATTCATAAAATCATTAAACTCATAAAAAATCTATGTATTATATATATTTTTTTTTTCAGTTCAATTCAATTTATTTAATAATATGTACATTACAAACTAAGTGTTCAAGGCATACATATTATGGAAGTATATATCAAAATAAAAATATTTAATAAATTAAAAATAACATAAAATCTGGTCAAAGGTGTAGGAGAATCTCGCTTTGGACACATGGAATATATCAATACAAGACACAAAGCGATTTTGTTCAGCATAGCTGTGGCTCTTCCAACAGGCATAACCATCGGCAGGTTGGTCCTGTATATTGGAATGTGAAACAATCTATGCTGACGATGTCTAATGTAATTATCAGGTACATGCAAACCAATGCTCTGCATAATTTCAGGATTATCGATCATACCGCGCAACAATCGATAAAAATGTGTAATTAAATACACATTCATTCTAATCTCTAGACTATTGTAGCCAAGCATACCTTGGAGAAACTCGGTTGGGTAAAGCCAAGGATAATGCCCGTACTCTCTCATGTAGAGATATCTTCTTTTGTACTTTCTCCACCATAAGAGAGTACTTGCCCTCATGTGGCCCCCAGATCACCGAGCCACTCTCGAGTCTACTCCGCACCAAGGAGTTGTAAAGAGTTCTCAGTACGCGGGTATTCTCGAAAACCCTGGTAGTACGCAGAACAAATCCTAACATTCTCAAAGCATTACCACTGATTATATTGTAATAATAAAAAATATACACCAGCAACTGATTTGCGAGTGGCCAACTGCATAGGGCCATGGGTGAAAAATAGACCTGAATAGACTAAAATAGACTAAAAAATAGACTAAAAAATAGACTAAAAAAATAGACTAAAAAAAAATAACTCGATC
The DNA here is from genome assembly GCA_016648135.1 of Agrypnia vestita. Taxonomy (NCBI): domain Eukaryota; kingdom Metazoa; phylum Arthropoda; class Insecta; order Trichoptera; family Phryganeidae; genus Agrypnia; species Agrypnia vestita. The sequence continues at coordinate 21,527 of JADDOH010008099.1, read as the reverse complement.
ACCATGTTTCATCTCAGGTGTGGACAGCCTCTATTGAAAATCTGGCCGCGTTTGTGACTCGTTCTATCAAAGGTACAAAATTTCGATTCATTGTTCCTGACGCCGGCAGACAAAAATATTTTTATTTACATTTTTTCCCGCTCGGCAAAACTACACGTGATTTTTTTTTCAATCTACATAAGTGAACGTCGGCTCGGTATTTTAAATATTTTTTTTGCAAAGGGATTTTATCCGTGGCGATTCGTGCGAACAACAGAAATTTTGCAAATGGTAGCGAAAATTCCCACTGCAGACTGACTGTGATAACGATTAAGATTACAAAAATAAAAAATAATATTGACTTTCCAGGGTTATTTTGTCGTGTGTCTTTGTTCAGTTCGGTGTCTATAAATCGGCGATTATTGTTTATGTATTTTAATAGCTGAAAACATTTTTTTTACTACATATAATTCATGAATATATATAGATATAATATATATAGTAAATCTCATATATATAATCTATATATATATCTCTATCTATATATATCTCTATCTATATATAACTATATCTATCTCTATCTCTATATCATCTACTAAATACCTCATATATATATATATATATTATAGAGAACCGAGATGATAGACTCAGAAGGAATTACGAACCATTGTAATCTCTCGAACGGTCCACCGAACTCTGTAAATATCGAGAAAGTGACATTATCTATAAAAATAGATAGACAATGTGTCATAAATATGTCAACAAACGCGACAAAGAAATCCGCAGACAAAGCGACGGAACCGTGCGGCGGTATGGCCAGTGCATGTGTGTGTTGCAGCGATAGTTAAATCAAGAAAGCACCTATCGACAAGCGAGAAGTTTTCTAGTGCGAACCTGAGCGATTTAAGCAACGTGCATCAGTATATGAGTCACGTTATTCAGAAGTGATAATTTGTGCGAATTACGAAATTTAGTGTGAATATAAGAAAATTGCTCCGATTAAATTCGTGCCCAATGACTTTGTGTAGTGAATAAAATTTAATGAAATTTATTTTAAGTTTCATTTGCCTCTCACAGATATAATCCCATCACATTATTAAACTTATCACTGTAAACATGCCTATCGGTCACTACCTGCTTCGCTAGGCGTACTATAGATATATTCGATTTGAGAAATTACTTTTATATCCTACCAATTTTGTGATTAAGATTAATTTACCCCCGTTATAAAAACATTTTTTAAATATTTAAATTTAATGATTATTATTCTTTGAATTGTCTGTCCGTCCGTAATTTCGCGTAACTTTTCTATCTCTTGGCTAAAAAAATAAATGAAACGGGCGGATATGTGGCCTGAACCCAAACCGGCTGCTCAACGCATGCTGCATCCGCCGCCTCTTCGCGTACCGCCAAAAATATACCATAAATATATACTAGGGCTTAGCAAAGACGCGAACCAATTTTCTGTCATTTTTGACGGGTTACAGCTATTAAATTAATGATTGTGTATCATTCTGCACTTTTCTGATGTCTTGACATTTATCATTAATCGCGTTACTAATATATCGCTATATATCGCGTCACTAATAAAGGTTAGTAAATGCGGAAGAAGAAAAAAGTTTTCTACTTGCCAGTATGCCTTATTAGGAACCGAATTACTGAAAGGTTTTTAAATCATGCCGAATGACATGAATGCTATATGTATAAATGTATAAATACCAATTATTACAATTTGCTAGGATTTAGATATTCTCGCCTACTTTTATTCGAGTTATTTATCGATTTATTTATTTATCGCCTTGTATTAATGATATTTATGATTATTTAACTCGAAATACAAGGCGCAAAAATCCGTTTGAAAATGGCCAGTGCTATCTGTCCGAAACGTTGGGTACAATATAACAGTCTTTCTCAAGACTGCAATACGCGGGTTATCCTAGAAAATTATCCTTCATATTTATATATAATATATATTAATAAATAATATTTATATAAAAATATTTATTTAAATTAAAAACAGCTTGGTATCCGGTGCTTCAAAGTCATTCTCGTCGCAGACTCTGCAGAGATAGTGATCAGACAACAGATGAATCATACACACAACACAATACAACACATCATGACTTCGGCACGGTATTGCAAGCCGATACCTAACCAACATATCAGCCCTGCAATGGGATCCGAAAGGTCGTAACAACACGGCATAATACCCCAGTAAACACAAACTTGAAGATTTTACTTTGTAGTTTACCCTGAAGAAGGAATGATGGTTTGGAAATCGGTTGGTGAATTCAATAACAAATTTATTATTAAATTCCTGTAGAGATAATACAGTTTATGTTTTTATTTTTTATCCAATTTAATGATCGTCAATTTTACAATTGATAACTCATTTCGAAAGCATGTTTGTGTTTTTTAGAAGAATTTTGTCAAAAGAATATTCATTTTAAAATCTCAACTCTGGAAATAAAATCAGTTAAAACATTTCTTTGAATTTCTTCCATTGGATAGTGTCGATTTTGATTCTGATTTTCTCATATAAACTAAATAGTATTTTCATAGCCCTCTCGGATTTTTAAAAATTATTTGTATATAAAAAATAAATAAAAGAATTGAAGGCAATTCAGGTGAGCTTTTCTGACAACCTCCAGGGCGGATAAACGATAACGTCATTTTAATTTGCACCCATCGGGAGTATTAATTAGTCAGTCAGACTTGCGTCAGATGTAACGGCCGATGCTTCACAACCGGATTATAATCTCGTCACTTAACTGTAATACTGACGTACGTATAACGTGAGCCCAGGATAAAAATGATGTGGATTAGGCCACGTTGACGCCATTAATTAGCCTCGGTTATTCCACGGGTGTGTTATTTTTGGGTACAACAGAAACAAACTAACCACTAATTATACCACCCCAAGGTTTTAATGGGATCGTTAGGTTTCCATCGAAATTGAAAAGCAGTGAAAAAAAGGTCTGAAATATTAAAAATTTGTTAATGATGTGTTTACAAACGTGTCGTATTTCGGAGGATTTAATAGTGGTTAAAAGGCATTGGAAAAGGTCGTTTTCGATTGCTGTCTGCTGAAGGGATGACGTATGAGTCCCGTCAGAACAAATAAGTCAAAAGAATCTGGTTCGACAATATTCGAATTGTAATGTAATCTATTTAAATTTAACATTACATTAGCGAAGTTTTCGTAGTGTATCACTATTTTTGCAAATCGTGGGTTCAATACTAGAATTAGGTAATACTGATTTTGGCAGTTTTTAGATATTTTCATAAATCTTCAATCAATAAGTTATTGAACGTTAAAACCAGATCATTCATATATATGTAACAAGAAAAATAAATGAAGCGTAAATGATCATTAAATCAAAAAATATTAACTTTGTTATTTCTACGTGAGCTTAATAATATGTATATTTATATTTTCTTCAAAAAGACCAATGATTTTGTGGTGACATTATTAATATAATTAATATATATGTACTTTGTTTTCACCACTGGAGCCCATGGCCCCTTCGTCAGGATAAAAAGTATACTTGTTGTAGTAGCTTGTTGGTCTTGTGGTTAGAATATATATATTAGGTCCTTACATATGAAATTGGCGTTTTGCCGTACTGGCAAATTTGATCTCAAATATCTTCTCTTTGGTTAGGAATTACAAATTCAAATTTATACAGCTATTTACTCATGTATTTTTGTTTTGAAAATTATAATTCATTTGTTTTTTCCTCAATTGTTTTTTTCTTTGCGTTACTCAGTTTACAAAATGAAAATTTTGAAATATCGCGTTATTTACGAGTACGAGTTCCACCGTGGCACCAGTGCTGCAGACACGGCTCGAAGGATTAATGATGTGTATGACGACGGTGCCGCAAAAGAAAACACAGTGCGTTTTTGGTTCCAACGTTTTCGTTCTGGAAATTTCGACCTGCAGAACAAGCCCCGTGGACGGCCGGAGACCAAAGTTGATAATGAAGAATTGAAGGCTATTGTGGAAGCGGATCCATCGCAAACCACATCCGAGTTAGCTGCAGGCTGCGGTGTTAGTGATAAAACTGTTTTAACCCACTTGAAGCAAATTGGTAAGGTGAAAAAGCTTGAAAGGTGGGTACCTCACGAATTGAGTGAAGCAAATCAACAAACGCGCGTTGACTGCTGCGTTGCATTACTCAACCGGCACATAATGAAGGGATTTTAAATCGAATCATTACCTGTGATGAAAAGTGGATTCTCTACGATAATCGGAAGCGCTCATCGCAATGGCTGAACCCTGCCGAACCAGCCAAACCATGCCCCAAGCGAAAATTGACTCCAAAAAAGTTACTTGTGAGCGTTTGGTGGACTAGTGCTGGTGTCGTTCACTACAGCTTTCTTAAATCTGGCCAGACGATTACGGCAGATGTCTATTGTCAGCAACTGCAAATCATGATGGAAAAGCTAGCTGCTAAACAACCGAGGCTGGTTAATCGCTCTAGGCTACTGCTGCTTCATGATAACGCTAGACCACACACTGCACAACAGACGGCTACCAAATTAGAGGAGCTTCAATTGGAATGTCTAAGACATCCACCGTACTCTCCGGACCTTGCCCCAACAAACCGCCTTCAAAGATTTTATTGATTCCCGTCCGAATGGTTTTTTAGTAAAGGGATCGATGAACTACCTATGAGATGGCAAAAGTGCATAGATAGCAATGGTACATACTTTGATTAAATAAATATATTATAATAAAAAAAAATCGGCTTTATGTTCCACCCATACCAAACGCCAATTTCATATGTAAGGACCTAATATATATATTATATAAATCGCCTCGTGATCCAAAGGTCGCGGGTACGAACCTTACTCCAGAGTAGCAAGTTAGTCCTATTCTTATAGCATAAGCGTTTAGCTTAGTTTTAAAATAGTAAGAATATTGATGTGACACGTATTCCGTGTTCGCATCTCTATTTAAAAAAAATTAAAAATCAAATGACCAGCTCCTTTTTATAAATTGTAATCTATTAAATTAGTATTTATGTTAGTAGGTACTTCGTTATTATTCATTTCCCAAATATTTTGATTGTCTATACTTCGATTTTTGATTTTTATTTTTTTAGTATACATTGTTTCCTGACGAAGGGGCAATGGGCTCTGAAACATGTGGATATTTTTCAATATATAAATAATAGCGAAAACAAAAAACATTTTTATTAATTATATTTATATTATATAGAATCTCTCATCGACAGGTGAAGTAGTAATGCGACTACTATTTAAATAAGGTAATGGTGGTGGTAACGGGAATATTGAGAGAAGTATACACCAGTCAGAACCGATTTGTATTTAAACCTTATGCAACATAAAAATTCTTTATTTAAATAGTAGTCAGTTTAATACTTTACCTGTCGATGAGAGATTCTGTTTCTCTCGAAACTTAAATAGAAAAATAAAATCTTCTTGTGTTTGTTCTTAAAAATGTTCTTATGTATTCACGGCCGCTCAGAATCATCTGAATTGTGTATTCTGGCGTATTAAGCCGTGTTTCTACGACCTTTCTGGCCAACTTTTCGGATTCCATTGCAGGTTCCGTTGATGTTGATGATAGACCCTGCAGTGGGATCCGAAACGTCGGTCAGAAAGGTCGTAGAAACACGACGTAATACCCCAGAAGACACAAACCAGAAGATTCTGAGCGGCCGTGAAAACTTAGAACATTCTTATAAAAATATAAATGTTTATAATATTAAACTCACGTAGTATAGAGGTAACAAAGTTTAAGTTTTATGCCAAATTTAATGATCATCATGAATATGTCGATATCTATATTTTCATTGGTTTATCTCAGGAGTTCATTATAATGTTATTTATATTTTTATTAATATTTTTAATATTTAAAGCATTAACCTTGTGGTTAGACATTATAACACAGTGTTAGTTAAATTTGTATAAACCACTACCAGATTTTGGGTCTACCGGTTTGGAGACGTACTCGTCTCTTCCACTCTCTCACTCTCTCTCCCTCGTAGATTCCTGATTGTTTTGTAGGCTAGTTAGTGCATGCTTGTCCTTGACAAGATTAACACGCATGTGATAAATATTGGTGAAAAGTTAACAATACTATGGTTGTGGTGTATAGTGTTGTGAACATAGTGGTGTTGTTAGTCCTGACGAAGAGACGGGTACCTACGTCTCGAAACCGGTAGACCTAAAATCTGGCAGTGGTTTTTACAAATTCAACTAACACTATGTTATTTATATGTAAGTTGTATTAGAAAAATGTTGCATTGAGTGGTTGGTTAGTGAGAAGAAGAAGGTTTTTAATAAGTATGAATACTTTAATTGAAATTTTCTCAAAATATCACTTTCTAACCTTTTCCACTATTTATTATTTTTGACCTTACCGGTTTCAGTCCATCACGTCCACCTTCAGGCTGGTAATTTATTCTCATAAGCTAGGACATGTTCATGCCCTAGCTTAAGAGATTAATGTATCAGAGAAAAAATGTACCATATTGGTTGAAACCGGTATGGGCAAAAGACAATAAAAAATGGAAAAAAGTTAAAAATTGTTTTAATCAAAACATTTTTATTTATTTATTTTATTTTGGGGAAAATTAACAGCAAATCAACATCTTACAAATATAAAATAATGGTTTATAAAATTATGCCAATTACAAATTTTCCACTGAATATAGTAATTTAATTTAATTTAACTTAATTTAATTTAACAGCGAATTATCTATTATTATCTATTTTTTTTCTATTCTCTACTATTTCTTTCAATAATTTCTTTTTATTTCTATTATTATTTTTCAGTTATCTAGTTCTGGTCGCTAGCTCACAATAAAATATAGCTATACTAGCATTTTAACCAATCTCAAATACATTACAATGGCGGATTAGAAACAAAAGCCCTACTATCCAATATAAGAAATCTAGATAATCGTTTTTTCATTGATTTTAAAACATAATTTTAAAATTTTAAAATTGACATGCTTTTGATAAAGTGATTCTAAAACACACATACATTATTTTAAAATTAGTTATCAATTGTGAAATTGACACTCTTTGCCTGATAATCAAATTCAAACAAGTTGCCCTGTATTGTTTTATGCTATGTTATAACTAGCCGTAAACCCGTGAAAAATGACGAGACATAATGACAATAATTAATAAAGATCCTCGCATGTAACCTGAGCCGCGCGCTGATTGACATGTCACCCGCGGGCGTGTTGTTGTAGTAATATATTTTTAAAAATAGAGATGCGAACACGGAATTCGTGTCGCATCAATATTCTCACCATTTTTAAACTAAGCCAAACGCTTGTGTTATGAAAATTGGACTACCTTGCTGGTTTTCTGAATTGGGGTACGAACTCGAAGCTACACACTCAAATTCCAGCTTAATTCCAGCGAGTTATGGATTGTCAGACAGACATTTATTAGTGACTGTCTTACTTCAAAGCAAGGCCGCATTGATTACATCACGAAGACCTGGGTGATTTTAGACTTATTGGGGGTTTTGAATGATGTCTATGTTCGTTTATTTCAGACTATTAAGCCATGTATTCACTAGGGGACAAATTGTCCCTCAACAGCACGCGCGGCATAGAGTCTACGTGACGTTGCAAAGTCGTGCACTGTTCCGCGACGTCGCGCACAACATAGCGCGGCATTTCTACGTGCCGTGGCAACGTTGCCATGCGCACGGTACCCAAGCGAGCTCACTGCAACATTCCGCGGAGCGTCAGTACCAAGTGCTATGTTTACAAGTGAATACGCATGCGCTGCATCTGTCAAGATGACAATGCGGGGAAACGAAATCGTTCTTGAACTCATCGAGCTGTATCGATCGAAGGTCGCATAGAATGTCCGTCCTTCTTCCTCTTTGCAGTTAATAATTTCGCATTCTCCTCTTTTTTCTCCTCTTACTTTTCGATAAACTCATTAACATAAACAGATACGCGGCTGTCATCATAATCTCATAGGGCGATATATTTCCGCGACGTCTGGAAAACAATAATTATTTGCAAAAACGACCTTGTTTTTAATAATATTCAATTTACTACAGTAAAACCTCGTTAATTTGAAATTGCGACCCAAAAAAACATTTCGAATTGCGCGGAACCCCGTTTTCGCCAAATGAGATACCGCAGCTGTCATCGTAAAATCATCGGGTGACATTTCCGCGACAAGATATGCGAGTCCCGGTGTGTACACGTCAAATGACCGCGTCATTGTCCCCGAAACATGAGCGTAGATGTTGATGCGACATGCCGAGCGGAATGTTTCGCGATTTGTCCCCTAGTGAATACATGGCTTTAACCTTTCCTTTGCGCTGCTGTGAACTTATTTGATATTACCTCTAATTATGGGAATATCTCTGGAAATATACGTATTCCATAAAATAATTATAATAAACATATTATATGTTTATTGTAATTATTTTATCGAATACATATCGGTCACAAGAAAATAAATGTTTTCTAGAGGGAACTGACATTAATTTGTCAATACGTAGGACCTATTTGTATTTTTGTGGTAAAAAATTCTTTTTTCAATTATTACAAGGTTTTTATCATTTTTTTTAAATAGAGATATGACCACGTAATACGTGTCACATCAATATTCTTACTATTTTCAAATAAAACTAAACGCTTGTGCCATGAAAATAGGACGAACTTGCTGGTCTGGAGTGAAATAGAACCGCGACCTTTGGATCACGAGGCGAGAGTCCTAACCATAAGACCAACAAGACTTGATAATTTTTTTATAATCGATATCAGTTACTGTAATGATAGTTCAAATTTTTAAAAAAGTCAGAAATATTGAAAAAAAAATTCAAACTCTGAAATTGCATATCACCATAACTATCGATATTAGGTTATGGTTGATTGAACATTTTCAACTAATAATCAAGCCAGGAATCTACCTGTAAAATTTTTGCTACTAGTAATGAGGCACCCTGTACATTAAAAATACTTCAGTTTTAAAGTATTACAGCTAATATAGCAGATTGATTATTGAGTTGAAGGTTATTTTTTTTCTTAAATAACATATTGTGATGTGAAGTACTCAAGTAAGTAAACCTTATTTTAAAAATTTAAAATACGCACATTGTAGACAGACAGATGGCCTATAGAATACATGATTTTAGACCGCCATTATTCACTTGGCAGGGTAGCAGAGATCCTAATTTTTTCAGGGAATAATTTTACATAATTTTTATCTGAGACTGTTGAAAGAAATAGTAGAGAATAGAAAAAAAATAGTAGTTCGCATTAGGAAAAGGGATCAAATATCTCTTCGAACTAGGATCGTATAATATATTAATTTTGATAATAAATTTGGGATATTTAATATTATTTATAAATTATCATAAATAGTCGATGAATGATGATTTATATGGTAATATTTAAAACAACAAAACCGAAGTATTCGAAAGCAATAACAGTGATATAAAATTTTATTCGCTATTCGTTCACACGCTTTACGCGAGATTTTCCTTTTTCAACAATAAACATTATTTTAATATTATAAAATTATTTCTATATTTTAAAATTATTTATAAATTATAAAATAACTATTAATATTTGAAAATGAAAACTTTCGTATACAGAGCGTACCAGAGCTAGCAGAAGAGACTTGCCGGTATATTCCTGCTTATGTTGTGAGTCTAAAATGTTCAGCAACCACGGTCTAATATCAATAGTTATGGAGATAGAGCAAAAAGTTGAACCAACATTACAGCACATATTATGTCAAATATGAAAAATTCATTCGCTTTAATACAAGTCGGATAAAAACCTTGCAAAAATTGAAAAAAAAAATTTTTAACAAGGTTTTTATCGTTTTATTTAAGTTGTATTGAAGCAAATGAATTTTTCATAATCGATTTAAGTTACTGTAGTGATAGTTCAACTTTTTGCAAAAAATAAGTCAGAAATATTGAAAAAAACAAAACTTTGATATGACATATCCATAACTATTGATATTACGTCATGGTTCCTTGAACATTTCTGACTCATAATATAGGCAGGAATCTACCGGCCAAGTTTCGGCTGCTAGCTCTGGTACACTCTGTATAATACTTTTAATAATATAACGGAACGTCCGAATCCGGGATGATGAATTTGTATTTCATAATTGTCAAATCAAGCAACCAATGAACTTGCATGAATCGATTTTACATAATACGCGTGTTTAAATTATTTTGATTCTGATATTGTATTAAAATAAAATATATTGTCGCGTATTTGTTGCTATGGGGTTCGAAAAAACACTTAGAATGACACTTTTTGTATATCGGGACCCACTAGAATATTCGCGCCCGAAAAGTATCATATCGTTCAGTAAAATGTCTTTCGCTGATCGCTGTTTTAACTTGGACTTGCGTGGCGCGCGGTGTCAATCTATTTATAACTAGGAACTTCGTAATTAGAAAGTGAAAGAACAAGAGGATGGCCGAGGAAAACGTACATGACCCAGTTGCTGAAATGAAAAAGTTGCAGATGCTACCGAAAAGTAAATATACGACACGAATGGATATTGATGGAGGGACCTATAGCTGTAAGGGAATCTCCCTTAATTAAGAAGAAAAAGAGGATATTTTTAGATTACAATATATTCAACACTGGACGTAGAAAAGCAGTAAAGATGATCAAAAAATTAATGAATGTTTAGAATACGCTAGTAGATTTCATGGACGTTCAGGATCATCTTCATACATAGTTTTCTGGTCTTTTATTCCGTGTGCTTCAGTATGTGAAAATTCGTTTGTCCAAACCAGGAAAAACTCTCGAACGGTAAGTTTCTGCCTCATGAAATTTGATCAGCGTAGTTCTGTCTTAAAATTCTAGTTTAACACTACTATTTTCCATCATGAGCTTACTGATAAAATAAAACACGACGTCATACGGTTTTTTTCACATGTTTTTAATCGTGTTTTAAGAAAAAAAACTAATGAATATTAATATGCGTTATGTGTTGTTTTGAGTTTTTTTTTTATTTTTTCAGCTCGTTTTAGTGAAATATAAGCGAGTATGTAATTCATAATATGCACGGAAGATTCAAAATCTCGGGCGTAGCCGGATAGTAAAGCTACTATTAGATATAATACACATGTTTTAAATTACATCTTCCCTGATATATAGCGACATTTTTGAATGACGCCTCTCCGACATGAATGCACAGGATGAGGCAAGTGCCGCGCTACCATTTTGTTTTTTAAATATCTTTTGCTGTAAATATAATATTTTTTTATTACATCAGAAAAATCGAAATAATTTCTATATGGCGTATAAAATGAATTATTCTTAAGTTCAGTGACCCAATAGGAAAAAGATTCTTCAAAATTATTTATTATTTTTTTTATTTTACGCTTCAACAGACCATGAGGCCCAATTACAGAAGCGAAAAATATCACAAAACACCCACGCTTGAGTAAATCACACAGATTTATTGTGACCTCACCGGGAACGAACCCGGAACCCTCGGTGTGAGAAGCCAGAGTCATGCCCACTAGGCTACGAGGGCCGATTATATTTAGTATATCATTTTTGGCGGTTTTCGTAAACATATGCAAATGCGTATGTTATAATTGAAGTATATTTTTTCTTGAAATTGGCTTATTGGGCAATCGGCTATCGGGCAATTAGATTTCGGTCAGTTGTCCGGCACTTCATCGGTGAAGTATGGCCCCAATTGTACAAAAATGTGAAGCGTCAAAAGAGTGTTTTTTCGAGAGATTCCGTGGAGGCAATTTGACATTAAAACATTCGAAATTTAAACGGAAAGTCTGTACTTGGTATGGAAATAAAATATGCTCAACAAAAAAAACTTTTTTTACAGTTGAAAGTAGGGGTTGATTTTGGGTCACCCGTTATTACAATAATAGAGTAGAAATATTCGTGGAATCCGCACCGCTTTCCAGAGATCCTGGAAGAATAGTAATGTACAGAGGAGCGTGTAACCGTGAGCAACAAATCATGATCCGAGCACATTTGGCGGGAAGACACCGAGCCTGGGCGGGAGAGGCAGATTTACGCAGACAAATCGATGCTGTTCGCAAATTGCCCGCATAAATCAAATGCAGCGGCGCTCGTAAAAGTTGGAATAAAACGGGGATAAATAATAATAAAAAGCGAGTGTGACGGGCGCTAATATGCCCTAACTGAAGACTGCTGCCGGCGCTTAGCTGGTCTCCTCGTACTCTCAGCCTTTATTGGGTAATAGACTACACAGTCTGTAGACTACGCGGACGTTTTTTAAATCATACAATCGGACGTTTGGGAGCTGGAGTAAACAATTTTTTTCTTTTGCTATTTATCTTCTTCTTCTCTCCTCCTCCTGATCCTCGTCGACTATTGGGGTCAACTCTCCTCGCCCTGAGATTAAACGTTCTTATGTCCTGGATTACGTCACCCAACCCGTTCCTCCGCATCTGATCATCCCTTTGCACCACCCATGTCTTCCTCTGGATGTAATACGAGGAAGATCCATGGAGATCGCCTGGTTAACAACGCGATCGGGTGCTTCGCGTCTAACGTGGCCATACCATCTCAATTGCCTTTCCTTCACATTTATATTGATGTCTGTGACACCCAGGCTGCTACGAGTGCGTGAAATTTAACTTGTCCAAAGTACGCAATAGTTTATAATACATAGCGACAAAGTAAGCCGCGTTTTGTATGGGAGTGCGGGGGGGATACGAAGATTAATCAATCTTCGGCAGCTCTCGAAAATATCCGAACGTAAAGGGCGATTCTTGCGGTAATATCTAAAGTCAATTTTCGCAAAACGACTAATTAGATAGTTTTTCGCGCAGTAAAAAAAAAAATTAACGCCGTAATGGATTATGTATGTGATACCTACATAAACTTTACGCGTATAAATATGAATATTTGTTGACACTGAAAATTGCCAATTGATTGGTATTGCCTACTTAGTCCATTATTTATTGTACAATAGTATTTATTACTTAATGTATTTATATTATTGGTATTTTTTCATTTATTATATATTTTTTTTATTGTTGTAGTTATGACAGATGGCTAGATAGATATTTGTTTAAGAGTTTGATCTTGTGGTTAGGACTCTAGTCTCGTGATCCAAAGGTCGAGGGTTCGAATTTCACTCTAGACCAACAAGTTCTAGTAAGTCTTAAATAAAATATTACCCAACGAAAATAAAAAGTCGAATGATAAATTGCGAAATAGCTTGAATTCAAGAATAGTGTATTAATTTAATTTGTGTTACTTTGATTGAGTGACTTTGTCCATTCAATAATTAAATTACTTACTTACATACCATCATGCCGTTTCCCCGTGGAGGTAATCAGAGAGGATAGAGTGCCAAACTTTCTGTCCTGATTTAGAACTCTCGCCTCATACACATTCATACATCTTCGCATGCAAGCTCGATGGTTGTTGCGGCTTCTAACGGGACCATCTTCCAGTTTCTGGTTAATCTGGTGATTCCACGTCTTTCGCGGTCGCCTTTTCTTTCGGGCACCGTCAAAACTTGCGTTATATATCTTTATTATTATTCTTTACTCATTCATTCGCTCAACATGCAAAAACCACCTGAGCGACCCTTTTTTAATTCCATTAATTATGCTAAGATCAGCTTTACATTCATTCCTAATGTCTTCATTCTTTACTCTATCATAAATGGATTTTCCACAAAAACGTCTAAGGGATTTGATCTTTATTGGATTAAGTTTACTTTCGTTCCTCTTCTGACAGCTCCGGGATTAAATTCCTTACATCATTGTTGGTACCAGAATTCCATTATGTACCGCTAGTCTTTCCTCGGTAGACGTTTCTATTAGAAATTATTGCATTCCCTCTTCTATCGAACATACTTCCCAAGTGCACACAAATAATAAATATATTCATTTGTCTCCAAGGCCACAAGCCATGTCCACATGTATGTACATTAAGCGCTGTACAGAATAGATTATATTTCATGACTAGCTGTAACCCGTCAAAAATTACGGTACTTTTATATGTCGGAAGAAAAAAAAGGAGAAAAAAAAGTTTTTTTTTTGTACTATAAAGAAGTTACGACGGATGGACAGACAACGAAATAATTATAATTGGGATAATATAGGCACGTGCAAAAATGAATTTAGAGAAACACAAATAAATGGAATAACCCTTTTTCAACTTCGGGGCAAAGTTTGTTCAGATGGATAAGCGCGGTTTGATTGGGACCGCTTCAATTAGAAGTTTCTCTCGATGAAGTAATAATTACCCGCGGCGGGTGACGTCATCGGTGATCACCGCTCAGGGCTACTCCACGCCAGGTGATTAAAATCTAGGGACCTCTGTCGCCGGCACAAAAAATAAAAAATAAAAATTATTAATTTATTTTTACCAGCAAAAAGGTTGGCTGACGATACCACTTTGCTGTCAGTCGGTGGTCGGGTTTGTTGCTGTCGATTGCGTTATCTCAACAATCATGTATTGGTTCCTATTATAACACTCGCTATAACTCGTCAAAAATGACAAATGTTCTTTTACGTGTCTAAATTTCAGCTTTAAATTATTAAATAGTTTAAAGGAATGTCATAGCAGCATATTATAAATCATCAAAATACACAATACTTATATAAAAAGTTTTTTTATATCTTTTTTTTATTTATAAAAGATGTTGGAAATTTATATTTTTAATAATTCCAATTTATCTAGGCCGCCGTGGAGTCGTCATGTTTTGACAGTTTATTCGGTGCGAAGTAGGCCGCGAACCACGAGGCGACGGCCAGGGTGGCCAGTCGTAAGATAATCGAAGCGATAAATAAAGCGAAATAATCGAGCGGAGTGCCCAAATGGCGAAGCAAACTAGTGCAACTTCTACGTGTGAGAATTGAATATTCTACGAGCGATTAATAAGTATTACCCAGCGATAATAGTGTTCATAGACGATGTGATATATTGCGAAATTGTGTAGATTAAAGAATAGCGTTAATTCGTGTTGTTGCATATTATCTAATTAATTTTCAGTGTTTACATTTGTCTTGACAAAATAATATAACATATTTTTCAAATTGTTCAGTTGGCTAGAAATTTTTCTAAAGAAGTAAAAAATACCGGAGATGTTTATTACAATATATAAGGCAGTTTGTAAAAGTGTCAAGGCGATTAGCGTTGATGCACTTGTTGCAGTATAAAGGGCGGTCTAGCTACAAGCGGAGTACTCAGAGTATCGTAGGCTCTAAAGAGGAAATTAAAAAAAAGTAAAATAAATCCTGGAATTGTAATTTTGTCTCGGAGTCGGATTCACTGGTCACGATCTCTCTGTAACTGGTGTGACCATACAAGATGGCGCAACGCCAATTTCGACGTTGGAAATATTACCCGTGACGCGTTATTATCACCGCGTCCCGGGCGCGCCGCTCCGCGGCCGATACGATAGAGTGGGTGGAATAAATCGCACGCGAAGTTTATGACCGCCGCAACTGAAAACGATTATTGTTTTATTGATATGCACTTCGAGGCACTATATCGCACCTCGCCTTATTACCGCGATAGCTCCGGCTGAAGGAGAGTGCATCTTAGTGCGTGGGTTGGGTGCATCTTACAAATGCACTCATCGAACGCCTCATATATATATCCAGTGTCTACTTCATCAAATATCTTATACTCGATACGTAAATATAACTTAGGAGAATAAATAAAGAAAATAATTATAACTTAAGGAAAGAATTAAGGTATGAACAGATTTTGTCAAAAAGACAGACAGACCATCAATATGCACAAGATGTCTCACAGGTAGTAAATAAATAAATAAATAAATAAATAAATATAGCTTTATTCCAGAATGTGGGGAGGTTCGTGCAATCCCACACATTCCATATAAAAGAAAATACACACATTAAAAATATTATATATAACAAAAGAGAAATAGTAAAATAGAAGAAGAACATATAAAATAGAAGAGAAGTATTAAAAGTAATCAAAAGAAATATACGGTAAAATATCGGCTTTAGCGAGCGATGGCAAGTCGATTATGCGGGGCCAGTATCTTTCTCCAGTGTGCATCGATGCTGGATTCTGGAGTAAGACGGGCTTCCAGGATAAGGATATTTCCGGAGCTGTATATCCTTTCCCTCATCCCTGCCACCCTGGATCTTAAGAGGGCTGCAAAGTTGGGAACACGCCCCTCAGTGAACATACCGGAAGCGCTGCAATATCTGGGAAGGCCAAACATCATACGAAAGGCGTTGTTATATTGTAGTATGTTGTAGGCGTTGTTATATTATATTGTATTGTTATATTGTTATATAGTAGCAATAACTTTTCATGTAGATTCCTGCCTTGATAATGAATCGAAAATGTTCAAGCAACCATGACCTAATAATATGAATAATTATTGAGATAGGTATGCAATATCAAAGTTTGCGTTTTTTTTCAATATTTCTAACTTATTTTTTTGCAAAAAGTTGAACTATCATTAGAGTAACCTATATCGATTATGAAATACCAGCTGCGCCCGTCAAAAATGACGGAACTTTTACATGTCGGTTCCTAAGGTATATCATTAAAAATTTAAATTAATTTTATTTAAAAAAATTCAAAAAATTTTTTTGCAATATTCAAAATAGTTTTTTTGCAAGGATTTTATCATTTTATTTGAGTTGTATTGAAGCGAATGAATTTTTCATAATCAATATAAGTTAATGTGATGATAATTCAACTGTTTGCCGAAAATAAGTAATAAATATGGAAACAAATGCAAACTTTTACATTGCGTTTCTCCATAACTATCGATATTAGGTCATGGTTGCTTAAAATTTTCGATTCGTTATCTAGACAGGGATCCGCCTGTAAAGTTTTTTCTACTATTGTTGCTACTATTGCTACTATTTTTGCTATTACTGCTACATGTGCATGAACTAACTAATGTAAATTTCTTGGTATCCCAAATCAAACCCACGTGGAATGCTGTTCTTGTGTATTCATCACTTTCATCTCCTACCGTGAGTTTTTGAGCTTCGGAATTCAAGCGTGACAGTTAGAATATAGGAAAAAAGACTGGGAATAGAAAGAAGGTTGTTTCGCCACGATAATGTTCATTCAAAGTAAAAACCGACTGAATTGAAGTTCGAAATCCTTCCGCATCCACCGTACTCGCCTAAGTCGGCACCCTCGAACTTCTTCTGCCTGTTTCTGAAACTAAAAGTACTTGTTGGAAAGAGATTTGGGACGAATGAATTGGTGATTGAGTCTGTAAAATCACTTCAAGGAGGGACTCGAGTATCTGGAAAAACGTTGCACCAAGAAAGTCGAACCTCGAATGGATTGACAAATAAAATATATCGGATTGTATCGGATTTATTTTGTTTTTTTCCTCAAAAAGAGCAAAATGATTTTGTGGTGACACTATTAATATAAATAATGCAATTATACTTTGTTTTCACCGTTTATGTATTGAAAATATCAGTTTCAGGGGCAATGGTCCTTTTGTCAGGATACAATGTAGGTATATTAACAAATTAAAAATCAAAAATCGATGTATAAATATATAAAAAATAATATTTGTGAAATGAATAATAAATAAATACTACCATGAAATTTTAACGCATTTAAAATATAACTATTTGTAAAAATGACCTAGTTATCTAAAATATTTAATTTATTGTTAACATTTTTTTAAATATTAAATTGTGTTTTTGTTAGTGTATATTATAGATATCTCACAGAGACGAAACAGTATTAATTATGGGAAAGTAGGTATAGAAGTCATTTTTGGGTGTAACAGGACTTATGACCTGTCTTTAGGTAGGCTTAAGTGATCACTTTACACAATTGTAACATTCACCATTTCCACCCATGATAGAATATACCATGCTTATTCATTTTTTTGGAAGTTGTATATATGTTCAAATTGCGTGAAGCTTTCATATATGAGTTGTAAGCGCTTTTTGCATGCGGCCTGTACAAAGCCATTTTGAAAGATTTGAACAAACTCAAAATATTCTGTGTTTTTGTGTTTATTAGTAATTTGAATATTATAATTAACCAGGTCTTTTTAACAAATAGTTATCTCTTAAATTTGTTTTCATGTTAGTACTTAATTATTATTCACTTCCCATATATTATTTTTTTATATTTTTATTATCTAAACTTCGATTTTTACTTCCTTTCTTTTAACTCGTGGCGTCTGCATGCTTGACGAAAAAACTTTAGATCGATTTTTAACCCTTTTCCGGTGATCCAATCAAGCTGAAACTTTGCAAGCAGACTCGTGGCGACGATCAAGAAGATCTATCAAATTTTTGTTAAAAAAAATTAATAATTATAGTATAATTTTGGAATTTTTTAAAATAATAATGGTTTTTTCATACAACTCAGTAAGTTGTACGGAGATTCCGACACATCTGGTAGACACGAAACCCGAAAATGAGAAAATATTGTTAAAACTTTGTTTTTATGGGTTAGTTTTTTGATTTTTAATTTATTAGTATACATTGTATTCTGACAAAGGGACCGTTGACCATGAAACATATTGATATTTTTAATATACAGGTGGTAAAAACAAACTGCATTTTTAATAATTATATTATTTTGTTTTCATTGTCATTCCCAAAATATTTCAATGTACCCTCGTTTAAGGGTATAAGCATGACACGTGCTGAAGATATTTATTCCATAGCGATAATTGGGCCGCGAAACAATTACGGACGAAGCCCTAGTTTCGGGATAATTAGATAAATCGATTCGCTGGGAATATATAAAGAATTCACAAAAGTTTATCTTTAAGAAGCGTGAGTGGGAATCCCTAGAGACTACGAGTGATCGATATAGAAAGGAAGACATAAAGAAAAATGACGTATTAGGCAAAGAGAAGATTTATTTTGATGTAAGTATTCAGTCAGTTGGTAAGTGGCAATAAGCAATATACGAGTACCGACAAGAAAAACAATTTCAAACTCTCAAGAACACGTGAAGTATAAGATTGCCAAAAATGGAGTCAGATGAATAATGGTTGGAAGAAATCGTAGGCGAAAATAATATTGGCTTCAAGTAAAAGTTGAATTTAAACAGCAACCTGACAAATTATTAACGATAAATTTTAAAACTTTTACAGTCTGAAATACGGAAATTTAAACAATATATAATACTAAATTTTATTTGATTTTCAGTGTTTTTTTATTTTTCTCACAAAATGCATGTCCAACTTAACGCATCGCCAAATATTTTTCAGAATACCAATCGTAAATGAAAGTCTATTTACTAATGTAATTTTGATCATCTGTTATTGTCGACAATACAAGCAAGCAAGATCTATTTTGAAAACGAAGCGAAGAAAGAAAGAAAATTTAATATGCAATTAGGGCCACAAATTTTAAAATGTTGTAGCGAGACCTATGGAATGCTGATAACAACCAAACGACGTCGCACAAAGCAGGGTCAGTCATCCGTAACCGCAATATTACCCACGCAACGCACTCAGTAATGCGTGACCACATTCTCTATCTCGAAGATTCAACGACATTCCATGACGCCCTAAAATACTGCATTAGAAAAGTCTACAACACTCCACAGACTTCTTGTTACCTCTAGAACAAAGCTTTCGGAGCAATTTATCTATAAAAGGCATCACGCAACGTGGGGTCAGCAGTTTATTTCGTAACGATTACAAGTGCGACATCTCCGTAGCGTTAAACGGTGATTCGTGATATTACAACACGCGATATTAGTAAGCGAGCAAACGCAGTGTGATTACCAGTGAAATCAGCGGAACAAAGGAAGGGGCAAAAAATGTCTACTTTCGAAGATTGAACAGAGCTTACCAGAAGTGATCCAAGCAATAGAGATAGTACTAATTAAGGAACAATTCAATAATAAGTGTGTGAAATATTCTGGAGACATTTAGCGACTATAAAATTACGAACTGTACTTCAATTTAACTCATGTTCAGGACTTTCTTTGGTAATAAATTAAACTAAATTAATTTCCAGTGTTTTAATTTGCCTACCAGAGCCACGTCTCATGACAATATTTTAACATGTATTAAATGTCTGAAATACAACAATTACCATCTATTTAGAAATATAAAAGTTTAATATTATTCTTGTTGAAATTTGTTAAATGGATATTTGTATCCAAAAGTTAGCATTATCTTATTTATTGAAACAAAATATAAATGCGTACTTACAGCAATATTCTTACTATTATCAAATAAACGCCTGTGTTATTAAAACAGAACACTAGGCATCACTAGAAATCGCTAGACCAACAAATATTTATTGACTGCTTGCAAGATAGTCAATTCTCCAAGCACACGTATTATAATCATAAACTAGTGGTACGTTGAAAATTGAATTTTTATTCTTCTACTTCTTCTGCCTCTTCGGGATTGGGATCCCTGCACCGCACAGGAGGTTCCAACTCTTCCTATCTTGGACTGCCCCCTGCACGCCAGCCCAATTTAGTTGCAACCTCGCTTCGCAGCTTTCAACTGTTTCCGCCAGCTCCTCCTAGGACGGCCACTTGGTCTTCTGTCTTTTGGTCTTGCTGGAATATCCGCTTTGGCAGTCTATCTGCCGGCATCTGCAAGACATGTCCAAGCCACCGTAGCTGTGATTTAAATATCAATAAGGGTTCCACTTCGAGACATTCTCTTATTTTCGTGTTTCTGATTCTGTCCCTTCTGGTAACTTCTACTATTCCTCGTAGAAATCCTATCTCGGTGGCCTCTAGCCTTGAGCGGGTTCTTTCGGTCAAGATCCAGTGCTTGTGGCCGTACATTAGGTGTTCGATATTCGTGACGTCACGTTGGCACAGAAATCGATTTTTACAGAATATTGTTTTTTTTTCTTATGTGGCAATGCTGATTTGTCTCTATCGAAATTCATCCTACCTTCCATAGTATCGGTTTACCTTTATCACATTGTTGAAGAGACAAGACAGACTTTTTGCCTCCTGCCCTGTAAATCTTGTCTGTCTCGTCTTGTTTTTAATTGTGCATCCTATAAACATTCTCTCGTCTCGTCACCGCCGGACGACGAGATAATCGGGTGCTGGTGGCCAACTTAGTGAATCATGTGTTTGGTGAGGTGACATTTGGAAGGGCGCCGAGAGATCAAGGTGAGTCGAAACGTCCCTCCCTTTCTCGACCAATACAGTCCACTTCTCGTCTCGTCATTCCTCTTAACCTTCCTATTCCTAATCCCATTTCCCACCAAATATTTTCGCCATCCCCCACGTACGCGGCGAATCGCGTCGCGTATACTACGGTTAGCCCGAAAACTTATTTGAATACTGCCAATTTTTAATACAATACAAATTGAATTTTAATTATTTATTTTAATTTTATACCCAGCGATCTTCATCTTAACATAATAATTTTCTTTTATAGACACATTTAATATCGTATTTCAGTCTAATTTAAGGTTTAATTTCACAATTATGTAATGTATTTTTTTGATGAACAAAAAATAAATTTTAAAATATTGTTTTGTCGTGTGCATGCGTGCAAAAAATAACGTGTGTTAAAACCAAAAATGAATAATATCGCATGTCTTCGATGCAGATAAATTACGCCAC